>JXTB01000187.1:101286-116867 GCA_002914805.1 Parasponia andersonii | reverse complement strand
GAAAGTATTTAGGTACTTACGATATACTCGTAACTACGGACTACACTATAACAGATATCCTGCAGTTTTAGAAGGATACAGCGATGCAAATTGGATATCTGATATAAAAGACTCAAAGTCTACTAGTGGGTATGTGTTCACACTAGCTGGAGCAGCTGTATCATGGAAATCTTCAAAACAAACTATTATAGCCCGATCTACGATGGAATCTGAGTTTATAGCTCTAGATAAATGTGGTGAAGAGGCTGAATGGCTACGCCATTTCTTAGAAGATATTCCAGATTGGCCTAAGCCTGTGCCGCTAATATCTATACATTGCGACAGTCAATCGGCTATTGGAAGGGCACAGAGTAACATGTATAATGGTAAGTCTAGACATATACGTCGTAGACATAATACCATTAGACAACTACTCTCAACGGGAGTTATTTCTATAGACTATGTGAAGTCTAAGGATAACTTAGTGGATCCGCTAACTAAAGGGTTGAACAGAGAGTTAGTTGACAAATCATCAAGAGGAATGGGACTAAAGCCCATGAAGTAAAAGTCTATACAATGGAAACCCAACCTAGTTGACTGGAGATCCCAAGAACTAGATTCAAAGGGACAACCTAATTGTAAAGACTTAGTTGGATCAATGTGATGGTTATTCTCCTGTGAGGGTATTACCCTTATGTCCATTCCTGTGATGAAAAGCAGTGATGCCTGTAGGGAATAGGATAAGCAAAGGCATTTAATGATTCTTATGCGTCGAGAAATCGAGCGGAGTAGTGCGGTTACTCTTAACTAAGAAATCACCTATGTGAGAGAGAAGTGGGGCCGCTTTAAAGGGGAATTATGAGGGCTTAATTCCGTAGAAACTCTTGCAGAACCAGGCAGAGATGTTCAAGGCCAAAATGAACATAACCGTAAGAACTGGATTTGTTAAGAAAAATTCCTGTGTGAAGTATATTATTGTTTACATGAACGACAGAACAGTTCAAAGACATCGTGTCTACTGATCAGTCAGTAAAGTAAATATACTCTCACGAGGGAAGGTTCAAAGGGTAACACCTACCTATCCTATGCAGGTTTAATTCGTTGAACTCTATCACCTTGTCTAGAGTCTGTAGTCTCTCTTTTTACAATTTCCATTCATGTGGGGGATTGTTGGAAAAATGGGTTAAGGAAACAATTTGGGCTTGACTTGGGCTTGGAAGCCCAAGTGGATTTTAAAGATTAAAATTTGTTATGAAACCCATTTTCATGGACCATTTTAAGCTAAAAATTGAATAGGATCCACATCTTGTTTATGAAAGATCTTAGTGAATTCTTGTTCTTCTCTGTGAGGACATCGATTTCGTATATTCACACGCTCAAAATGGTGCACGGATGAATGAGAAATTGTTGCTCAAAAGTACACCATTGAAATGGAAAATGAAAGGAAAATATTATAATCCCACATTGGTGGGAAATGCATGGTGCAAGTGGTTTATATAGAACCTTGTTTTGTGATGGTGGTAAGAATAACAACCACAGATGCTCTCTCAGGCGCGCGCAGGGGGGGTGCAAATCTTCGGGGTCGGGCCTGAATTTGCATGGGCTCGTGTGTACCCGCACCTGCGGACACGAATGTCGGGCCGAAACTTGGACCATAGTAAGCCCAACCTTTTGTTGTGGCCTAATATTTTTTTTTTCCTTTCCATTATGAACCAGAATGAACTGAACGTTTTGGATGTTATTACACAGTTTAATGAAACGTTAGTAACAGAAACCTTTCTAACGTTTTGAGATTAATGGAAAAATTTTCTGGTTTTGCTACCAAGTCCCTCCTTGGAGACTATAAAAGGTGAGCTTCCCCTCCTCATTCTACACACCAAAAACAAAAGAAACAAAAGTCTTCTTCTCTTTGCCATTATCTCTCAAGTGTTCTTGAGTTCCTCAGTTTTTCTAGCTAGAGTTCTAGTGTGTTTGAGTTCAAAGCTATCCAGTTCGTAGAGTGGAGGTGTTGGTGCTTCACCTGCTGCTCTTCGTCGTTGTATCCTGGGAGACTGACGCTTGCAAATCCTCAAGCATTCTGGTGGAGGGAGCGAATCAGTTTTAAGGACTCTGTGTGGAACACAGCCCTCGACGGTCAACAATCCTTTGTATTGAAGTGCTACCGAAATTCTACTCAAAGTTGGAGCATAATATTTTGGTAACATTATTTATCGAAAAAATTTATTATAAACGTTTATAACCTTATATATTGCATGCTACAATCGGTGTGACACTTAAAAGATATAGATTGTTGCTGTAATTTTTTCAGAAAAAATAGAGGAACATGGGGCAAAGTTTTTCACCAAAAAGAGCTGATATTTATTTTCTGTAGGTCTGATTTTTTCAGATCCTGAAATATAAAAGGAAGTACTAGAAGCTTCCTTGATACATATTACTTTTTAATCTCAGCCTTATATTTGTTTACACCATAACCATTGATTTACACATAAACTAAGCTGAGTAAAATAATTTAACCAAGGTAACCAAAAATAAACTGCAACAGTACAATAAAATATATTAATATTCTCCGCTTTTAGTGTACTACTCTTGAACTCCAAGTGCTCCCCTGAGTTGCTGAAACTTTGCTGTAGGAAGTGCCTTGTTCAAGATATCTGCCACTTGCTCTTCAAACTTGCAATAGTTGAGTTGAACCTCTTCATCTTCAATGGCTTCTCTATAAAGTGATACTTGACTTGATTGCAATGTATCTAGTTCTGCTGTGAAAACAAGGATTCTCTGCTATGAAAATTGCTGATTTATTGTCACAAAGCATTTCTGTAGGAGCTGGTTACTTTTCTCTAATGTCTTGTAAGATTCTCCTAAGCCAAATTGCTTGAGAAGTTGCTATGAAAGCTGACATATACTCTGCTTCAGCTGAGGACTGAGCAAATGATTGTTGCTTCTTTGATAACCAAGAAAAAACTCCTCAGCTAAGAGAAAAAACATAGCCTGAGGTGCTCTTCATATCATCTGCACATCCTCCCCAATCACTATCACAGAAGCTAATTACCTTCACATCAAGATTTCTTCCAAATCTGATTCCATAATTCATTGTGCCTTGAACGTATCTCAAGACTCTTTTTCCAACACCAAAGTGAACTTGGCTAGGACTATTCATGAACCTCGACAACAAACTCACAACAAACATAATATCTGGTCTAGTCGCAATAAGATACAATAAATTTCCAACCAAACTTCTATAGAGTGTTTCATAAACCTTCTTTTTACCATATTCTTTCATTAACTTTTCATTACAAAGAGTGATCACTAATTTGCAACCAAACATTCTGAATTTTTTCAAAAAATTTTCAGCATACTTTCTTTTGGCAAATAAAAACTCCATCGTTATCTTGATGAATCTCCATGCCAAGAAAATTATGCAACAATCGTAAATCACTCATTTCATACTTTTTCATCATCTCCATTTTGAAATTATCAATCATTTTCTCATTATTTCTAGTAAAAACCAAATCATCAACATACAAGGCAACAATAAGACTATTAAACTCACCTTGTTGCTTCACATACAGTCTTGGCTCTCTTTTTCTTTTGCTGAATCCTTTTTCAAGAAAATAACTATCAATCTAGTTGTACCATGCTCTTGGTGCTTGTTTAAGTCTAGGCAAAGCCTTTTTAAGCTTGTGAACTTTTTCTTCTTCTCTCACAACTTTATAGCCTTGAGGTTGTTCGATATACACCTTTTCTTTTAATTCTCCATTTAGAAAAGTTGATTTGACATGAAGTTGGTATAATAACCAACCCTTTTGAGCAATAAGAATTCTCACATTATCTAAACGAGCAACCGAAGTAAATGTTTCATAAAAGTCAGCTAGTTGCTAAAGATTATGCACAACACCGGGCTGTTGTGCATAATCTTTAGCAACTAGCCTTGTTTTGTTTCTTTGAACTGAGCCATCAGAATTGTATTTCACCTTGTAAATCCATTTAACCCCAATAACTTCTTTGGTTTTTGGCCTAGGAACAAGTTCCCAAGTCTAATTCTTTTGGATAACATCAATCTCCTCTTGCATAGCCTTCTTCCAATATTCTTCTTTCACAACTTCTTCGAAACTTTCTGGTTCAATAACATAAAAATTGCATCTTTCATATACATCACTCAAACTTCTCATTTTTCGTGGGGTTGAGCTTGGCAAGGATGAATTTGAGCTTGAGGGAATACTTGGTGATGATGGTGAACTTGGTGGAATTGAATCTTCTGAATGTTCTTCTTCTTCAATGGTTGATTCTTGGGGTAAAATGATTGGAACAATAACATCTTTCTCTCTTTCTTCTTTCTCCCAATTCTATGTAGAACTCTCATCAAACAAAATATCATAGCTGATAATGACTTTCTTGTTCTTCAGGCTGTACAATCTATAGCCTTTTGATTGTGAGCTATAACCAACAAGGATACACTTTTCACTAGCTTCATCAAGCTTGTACCTTTTTTCTTTTGGAACCTGAGTATAGCATACACAACCAAAGACTTTCAGATGCTTCACAGATGGTTTTCTCCCATTTCAAGCTTCTATGGGAGTTTGGTTCCATACTGCTTTAGTTGGACACCTGTTAATTAGATACACGGCTGTATAAACAGCTTCAGCCCAGAAAGTATTAGGAAGTTTCTTCTTATGCAACATGGACTTTGCCATTTCCATAACTTTTTGTTTTTTCCTTTCCGATACACCATTTTGTTGTGGAGTATAACCAACAATGAGTTGTCTTTCTACTCCTTCATCTTCATAAAATTGATCGAACTCCCTTGAAGTGTACTTCTTGCCTCTGTCGCTTCTCAAAATCTTTATAAAATGGCCATTTTGTTTTTCAACAAAATTTTTGAAATTTTTGAATAAGGTAAAAACTTCAGATCATTACCTCGTAAAATAAACCCATGTCATTCTTGTAAAATCAATAAAGAGAATAAAGTACCTATTTTGTGAATGAGACGGAGTCCGCATTGATCTACAGACATCTAGATGTACCAATTCAAGTGGTACTTTTGCTCTCCAAGCTACTCATTTTGGGAATGGTTGTCGGTGATACTTGCCAAGTGCACATCCTTCACAAACTTCATTTTTTTCTTCAATTCTTGAAAGCCCTTGCACAATATTTTTCTGATGCAGTAGTTTGAAATCTTGAAACTTGAGATGCCCAAGCCTTCGGTGCCGTAGCTATGAATCATTACTAACTTGTGCCTTCAATGCTTCTTCATTGCCATGCTTGAAATTGAGTAGGAAGCTTCGGTTCTCCATTTTCAGCTTTTCCAACAACAATCTCTCATTTTCCTTGTCATAAATGGTACAACAATTATCTTCGAAATTCAATGAGTAGCCATTCTAAACTAGTTGCCCAACGCTCAACAAATTTTGATCTAACTCAAGAACATAAAGAACATCTCTAATGCATCTTGACTCTTTCTTCTTTTGAAATTTAATGGTTCCTTTGCCTTTCTTCTTTTGAAATTTAGTGGTTCCTTTGCCTTTTGAAATTTAGAAGTTGCTGCACTATTCATATCAAGAAAAATATTCTTATTTGCTGTCATATGGTTAGTGCAACCATTATCTAAGAACCATTTTGTTTCACCATCATTGGAGCAGTTGCCACTTGCAAGACACACCTCATTATTCGATTCAGAAGTGCTTTGATGAGCATAAAACAAACTTGTTTCACCTTCCTTTTTCTACTAGAGCACTTGCTTGTTGCATATTTTTAAATCTACAATCTTTTTGCACATGCCCAAATTTCTTACAATTCTAACATTGCGGCTTTCCTTTGAACCAACAATCATCTTCATAATATTCTTTGCTCAAATGACTTTAAAAAACCCATTAATTCTTGGAGACTCAACTTTGACGTGTCTTTTGTTTCTTCAATAACAGAAACTTTGGAGTCAAATTTTTTAGGCAAGCTAATAAAAATCTTATCTACAATTTTCTTATCAGGAACATCTTCACCATATATCTTCATTGATTAACAAGTTCTGTAAATCTAGAAGAATAATTTTTTCAAAAAAAATAGGGGAATATGGGGCAGAGCTTTGAACGAAAAAGAGCTGATATTCATTTTTTGTAGGTCTGATTTTTTCAGATTGTGAAACATAAAAAGAAGTACCAGAAGCTTCCTTGATACATATTACTTTTTAATCTCAGCCTTACATTTGTTTACATCATAACTGTTAGTGCGATTCTTACCAGTTGTCCATGTGTCTCTGAACTGCTGACGTTGTATCTACCAATTATCCACGTATCCTTGTTATCCCAGAGTGCTTTTGACTTCAGCTCGGGTCGGAGTAATGGGGATGACCACCTGCAAAGACTCTCCGATACTTAAGTCAGTTGTTTATCCCTGAATTTGAGTAGCAAAGATAAAGTTTTTTTCTTTGTATATATCTATATATCCCTCTTTGGAGGGATGCATAGCTTATATATATAATCCTGGAACTGGGAGCTTTTCTGGCTCTCATTTCCAGGATCGACTACCATTTTTCGTCATGACTTACTCCGGAGATCACGAGCCGTGATTACCGTGATTTTCCTTGCATCATCCTGGCCTACTTTCCACCATCCCCTATGATTCGAGCCTGTCGGGGTCGAGACTTTGACAAACAGCTGTTCTATCAAGACGATTTGCCCAATGTGTGCACCTACCTAGGATTGTATTAAATGCCTTGTCTGGGTCTGGAGTAATGCATCGCCTCCCATGGTCTTCTGGTGGAAAACCCTCGAGGCTTCTAACCCCCAGTTGCCGAGGGAAGGACTGGATTGGGCTGAACTGTCTAGGGTCTGGGATGGATTCGGCCCTAGCCTCGGACGGCCTATAGGCCCTTGCAGTACCGCATGTGACTCGTGTGGCATTTAAATGGTTACTCTAGACACGTGTCGGATGGCGTGCCCCTTTTGTGACCTGTTCTGCCACTCAATCGTCCACATGGCACATGATCTAGGAATGGCCCCACAACTGCCCCCATTTCTCTATTTGATAGATTTGCATCCCTCAAGTGGGGAAATCGTGTCTCTAGTCTTCCAATTTGAGGGAGACATATGTCCCCTTACCATTATTTCTCCCCAATTATCGATGCTGGCACACACTATCCTGTGTTGTGACTTTTTTTAGATTTTTAAAATTCCAGTGCTTTCCTCTTCCTCGCACCGTTCCCAGCTAGGAGAGATTTTTCAGCTCTCCCTCTATAAAAGCCGTATTCACGCTCATTT
This sequence comes from Parasponia andersonii, assembly GCA_002914805.1. Classification (NCBI taxonomy): domain Eukaryota; kingdom Viridiplantae; phylum Streptophyta; class Magnoliopsida; order Rosales; family Cannabaceae; genus Trema; species Trema andersonii. The sequence goes on along the minus strand of JXTB01000187.1, from coordinate 109,638 downwards.
CTTACTTTACCAAAATCTCCAAGTGCTCTAGCTTTCAAAAATCTTAGGGCTTCTGACTCTTCCCTTTGCTAACATTTTGCTCCTTTGATGGTACTCAGAACGATGGCCCTGAATGAGAATCAGAGGCTCTGTCCCGTCGTGGATTCAGTGTTGGACTCGTTGAGTAGGCAGTTCTGCTTCCCTGGCGGGGTTACCTTTCAAAGTGTTAAGGGCCCAGCGGATTGGTACCTTTGCCCCTCTGCCCCCGAGGGCTCCATCGTCTTGGGGAAGAGGCACTTGGAATGGCTGCGGTTTCCCCTTCCTCCCCTGATCCACCAGTTTTTCGCTCTGACAGAGATTCACCCGATGCATCTGAATGCTAATAGGGTCATGATCTTGATGGGTCTCTCTGCTCTGTTAGTCATCCTTAACATGTATATCGACCTGGAGGTGGTCTTTTATGCCTACAAACTCACCCTCATACCCAAGAAGAGCTCTTACCCCACTTTCTACCTCCAGCTGCTCCTGGGACGCCGCATCTTTTGGGACTTGCCGAGGTCGGACAAGCAATGGAACTCCCACTCCAGGCTGTATATCGTTGGAGGGGCGTGGTGCTCTCCTTGGGTGAATGGAGAGCGTTTCCAAATTCCTTCGTTTTTTTTGCAAAGTAAGTACTAGATCATGATTTTTGGATCCGTGTACAACTCGTCCATTTTTACCCATGATATTTTGCATTGCGCAGCCTCTACGGAGGAAAGCAAGTTTGAGCCGCAACTGTCGATAGGGCGGCTCAAGGAGTTGGAGGGGATCGTCATCTTTGGGTCTTCTGGGGATTGCCGACACATCTAGGTGTCTTGAATCCCCAGGTGATGAATATGATGCCAAGGATGGTCACATATCTCCTCTTCCTGCTGGACATTTGGGTCATCACAAAGCACCTGCGGAGGCAGCTTGATGCCTCAGCTCTGAACTGATTCCGCCAGGATGAGCAGAGTCGCATCACCATGGTGGGTCGTCAGATCACGGCCTCGAGCCAGCTGGCGGGTCCCAATAACCTAGTGGCATAGACCAATTACGAGCTCAAGGAGGTGGTGAGGCTCGTGGTCGAGGAGTGTGGTAGGCTTCATAGAGAGGAAGCCCCTGCCCCTAAGAGGGTTAAGGGTGAGTTTATTTTCGCACCCTAAGGCTCCGTCGATCAGGTCATGTCTGCGTTCTAACCACGTTGCTTGCTCTTCACAGGTTCGGATGCAGGCCCTTCGGCAGACCCTTCCCCAGTCAAGGGGAGTGCCATTGTGCACAAGGCTCGCTCCAAGGTCCTCGTGGGTCAGCGTCTAGTGGTGTCCTCGGAAGATGAGGCCGTGGGGCAAGGTGTTGTCACCCTAAGAACAGGCTCGGACGATGACCAGAAGGGCCTGTTCGTGCTCGAGGGTGAAATACCCGTGGTCCCCTCTCCCGAGGCAAGTAGACCCCTGACTTGGGAGATGCTGGCCACAAAGATCGTATATGGCAAATGGGTGCCTTTGAGCCTGCCTGGGGAGCCCACTGCTTTGACTTCTTCTGCCCTCTACTCCAATTTGAAGGTGGACGCGAGGTCTGGCACTGCCTGCTCTCGTGGGAAGATTGCGGAGCTCAGCGGAGGAGCTCCAAGGTTGAAGTCTCGGTTGTCTTTCCCACCCCCGATCTCGATGAAGCGGGGTCATGAAGCCAACACGTCCATGGGGAAGGAGAGCCCGACGGGGAAGAGGGGTAGAACCACCCCCTCTTTCAGCAACGATGACGATGAGGCTATGTTGACCCTCATAAGGAGGAGAAGGTCTGTGCACGATGGCCCGTCGGGGGGAGTTGGTCAAGACAAAGTCGAAAAATCACATCTAGGCGGGTCTCCTAGGGGGTGACATCCGAAGCTGCTGATGTAGTGGCAGTCACCATGGCCTCTTCTGCTAAGGATGAGCCATCCCCTACTATCACCGAAGGCACGCTTGGCGATACCCTGCTTCCTGCCATCCTCACCTCTGCTACTTCAGGAGCGTTGAAAGAAGTTACCGGAGCGCATTTGGAGGAGGGAGAAGGTGTCCTTGCAGTTGACGGGGTGGAGTTGCATTCCTCAGACGCAGATGGTGCCCAGGGAGAGGGTCCAGCTGCGGAGCCTAAGCTGGAGGCACTTTCCCTAGAGAACGCTAAGCTCGTCGCTGGACGCAGCATTGCGCAGGTTTGACTTGTTATTTCCATATTTCTTGGCATCCTTGCTGAACACTAACCCCCCTTTCTTGTATCCTACAGCTAGCCGCCGTCCAATCCTTCTATTCCTCTCGCATTATGGAGCTGACTGGGTAGTTGAACGCCCATTCTGTGATGGCTGAGCGGAGTGAGGTCACCCTTGCAATGTTGAGAGTGGACTTCGACCTATATCGGAGCTTGGACAAGGCGAGGGTTAGCAGTGCGGTAGCTCATGCTCTGAGCATTGAGAGGGCCAGGCACGAGGAGCTGGTGGCCAAGTAGGCCGAGGCAGAGACAGATAGGCTGGCTCATGTCGAGACCACCAGGCTGGCCCAAAACGAGCTCAGGGTTAAGGAGCAGGAGCTACAAAGCGCAAGGGTGGAGATGGGGCTGGCTTTCATCGCTCATGATGGAGTAGTCAACGATACTAAAGAGACGAAGAAAGCTGAGGCGAAAGCCAAACTGGAGGCCCATTCCCTGCAGGTAGCGCAGGCTCGACCGGTCCAACGAGGTAAACCGATATCTCTACTCGGATCACAAAAAACTGATGGGAGCTCATGCAGAGTTATCTCGCAAGCATGGCAAAGACCTTGCCAATATTAACATTCTTTTGGTCGACTTGTCACAGCGGTAAGCGGAGCTAAGGCTGGCAGCGCTGAGGGATAGGCTGGCGGATGCGAAGAAGCTAAAGACGAGGTACTAGAGGCAGGTGGATGTCCTTTCTGCAGAGAGCTACAGGTCTGGCTGGGAGAATAGGGAATTTTAGGGCCACGCGGAGGTGGTAATGCCAGACCAATTCGATGAGTAGAAAGACGTCGAGAGGAACCATTATTCTGTCAGACACTATATGCAATAGTTGGGGGATAAGATCAACATCGTATACCCCGCTGATGTGCTGAAGATGCTCGATGAAGAAAAAGACGGGCCCTCTACATCTGCCTCTATTATCGTGGAGATTGTGCCCACTTCTGGCCTGCTAGAACAAGCTGCGGAGGTTCATGGCGATCAGCCTGGTCTTGGCACCTCAACCAGCGGAGGGTCTGGTGTAGTCATTTTGTCTAGCGACTATTCTGACCCCACTACGCCACCCTCTACCGAAGCTGGTCCAAGCACCGAAGCTGGTATCACTCCCCTCATCGGAGGTAACTAGGACCTCTCGCTCTTTATGTATTTGTAAAGTACTAACTGTGTTAGGTAAAGCTGACCCTTGTTGTAAATACCTATTTAAATAATAGAAATAACGCATTTTTCTCATGTTTATTCCCCTCTTTTTTTTGTTGCCTGCATTCATGGTCAGGGTCAGACATCATATATGATGCCATACCCTTGTCGGTAGTGCGGTTAACCTCTGGGTCTGGCTCAATTGTATATGATTTGGAGGTTTTAGTGAATTTCCCCCGTGCTATGATTGATAAGATTAGCTCTGGAGATTGGGATGTGAGTTCCGACTCGTCTGGCTTTGAGAATGTATAATTTTTATTATGACTTGTCTTGGCAGAGTTTGACCCGCATGTGTGGCTGGACTTTTTCGACCCTAAATGGGGACGCTCCAGGGATTGGTCGACCACTGCTTGGACCCGTCACTGCAGAGGAAGAGGCCCGAGCTCGGCTCTTACCGGGAGCAAACACGGCGTTACCACTCCGATGTGTCCTGCAAGTCCGTCCAGGACCTGCTTCTTACAAATAGAGCCTCCGGGTCTGTGTCCCTGTCGACCACGCATTTTGTATTTCGAGCAATAATAGACAGAATTTGGTTTTAATGTCTGGCTTCGTGTTTTGTCTTGTCCGAGCTTACTTCCAACGGGTAGGCCTTGGCCTTGTTTTCCTTTGCCTCGCACGTAGCTAAGGTGCTCTCTGGGTAGGGTCTACTTCCAACGGGTAGACCCTAGCCCTGTTTGCCAGTGGCTCACGCACAACTAAGGTGTTCTCTGGGGAGGGTCTACTTCTAACAGGTAAACCCTGGCCACATTTTCCTTTGGCTTATGCGTAACTAAAGTGCTCCCTGGGGAGGGTCTACTTCCAACGGGTAAACCCTGGCCCTGCTTTTCTTTGGCTTATGCATAGCTAAGGTACTCTTTGGGGAGGGTCTGCTTCTAATGTGTAGACCCTAGCCACGCTTTCTTTTCACTTACGCGTAACTACAGTGCTCCCTGGGGAGGGTCTACTTCCAACGGGTAGACCCTAGCCCTGCTTGCCTTTGGCTTATGCGTAGATAAGGTGCTCTTTGGGAAGGGTTTGCTTCTAACGTATAGACCCTGGCCCCACTTGCCTTTGGCTCATGCGTAGCTAAGGTGCTCTTTAGAGAGGGTCTACTTCTAACGTGTACACCCTGGCCCTGCTTGCCTTTGCCTCGCATGTAGCTAAGGTGTTCTCTGAAAGGGGTCTTATCACCTAACTCTTCTCCCGTCCTGCAGATATTCCTTGAGGGCTAGTGGCAAGTTTTCGTCACATGGCCTATTGTCCTTCGTACATCCTCTTGGGTCGTCGGCTAGCGATGCGATCCCCGTAGTATGATTCTTGATAGGGCCGGCTAGCAAGTTTTTGGTTGCACAGCTTATTCCTCTTCGTACATTTTCTTGGGCTATCAGCAAGCTTTATTGCACGATGTGATTCCCATAGTATGACCGTTTTCGAGGTCTGCTAGCAAATTTTTGGTTGTGCAGCTCATTTCTCTTCGTACGTTTTCTCGGGCCATCGGCAAGCGTTTTGTTGCACGATGTGATTCCCATACTAGAACCGTTTTCGAGGTCTGCTGGCAAGTTTTTGGTTACGCAGCTCATTCCTCTTCGTACGTTTTCTCGGGCCATCGGCAAGCGTTTTATTGCACGATGTGATTCCCATAGTACGATCATTTTTTGAGGTCTGCTGGCAAGTTTTTGGTTACGCAGCTCATTCCTTTTCGTACGTATTCTCAGGCTATCAGCAAGCGTTTTATCGCACAATGTGATTCCCATGGTACAACCGTTTCCGAAGTCTACTGGCAAGTTTTTGAGTGTGCAGCTCATTCCTCTTCGTACATTTTCTCGGGCCATCAGCAAGCGACGTGATCCTTGCAGTACAATTTTTGATGAGGTCTGCTGGCAAGCATTTTATTGTGCAGCTCATTCCTCTTCGTACATTTCTTCGAGTCGTCGGCGAGCGACGTGATTCCCGCAGTACGATTTTTGATGAGATCTGCTAGCAAGTATTTTATTGCGCAGCTCATTCCTCTTCTTACGTTTCCTCAGGTCGTCGGAGAGCGACGTGATCCCCGCAGTACGATTTTTGTTTGCGCAAATAGTTCGTGGGGTCTGGCACCGGGGCAGACCTTTTTTCATAGCAATCCAAAGCATAAATCCGTGTAGTAGAAATATTGACCTATTTTAGAATTAAGCTGTTCAATAATATAATCATTTACATGTATCTCACAGCATTTACATGCATCTTACACGTGGTACTTTTTAAAGTGTTGGGCGTTCCATGTGTTTGGTAGGCTCTTCCCGGTTTTGAGTTCTTTTAGGACATATGCGCCATTGTCAAGCGCCTTGATCACCTTGTAGGGCCGGACCCAGTTACAGTCTAGTTTCAAGGAATTTTTTATTCTGACCTTCAAGACCTAATCCTCGGTGTTAAATTGATGAGCGCTAACCTTCTTTGCATAGTAAGACTTGGCCTGTTGGTGGTACGAGACCAGATGGACTAGGGCTATGTCCCTTGTTTGTTCCAGGAGGTCTGTGTTATGGCTTAGTTGCTGCTTGTTCAGTGAGGCATCTCTTACTACTTCGGAGCGAAGGGTTAGGAGGCTGATCTCGGTCGGGATCATAGCCTCCGACTCGTAGACCATGGCAAATGGTGTTCTTCCCGTTGATCTCCGCTCCATGATTCGATGGGTCTACACAAAGGCCAGTAGCTTTTCTAACCACCTACCTTTAGCCTCCTATAAGTTCTTTTTAATATTGCTGAATATGGCCTTATTCGTTGCCTATGTCTGGCCGTTCCCCTGAGGGTAGTGTACAGATGAGAAACTGAGCCTTATATCATACAACTCACATAGCTCCTTAAGCTTAGCATTCTAGAACTGCGTGCCATAATCAGCGTGTATCTCCTTCGGTATTCCAAATGAAGTTAATCGTGTCTGTCTTATTAACGGTCGTGTAGGCTTCAGCCTCTACCCATTTGGTGAAATAATTGGTGGCTAGCAAGACGTATCTTCTTCCCCTTGGGCTTCTGGGGACTCTCCGATGATGTTCAGGCCCCATTTTACGAACGGCCAAGGAGTTATGTTCGAATGGAGTTCCTCCGGAGGTCTGGCTGTGATGGGCCCTGAGCCTCTTACTCAGCTCCGCCATCATTTCTTGTTTCTAGTTGGGAAGCACACCTTCCGGGCTTTCTTGGTGTCTTTTGTCCACCGCCGCTCCGGCCCGGAGAGGCCTTATCTGGTTTTGTCGCTCCCCCTGTACCCACGATCTGGATGGGGCGGGGACCTCCCTTGGCGGTTGGCCCCCAGACTCTTGTTGGACCTCTTCGTCAAAGTCTTCCTTTCACCCGCTCCTGGCTTCGCTCGCCAGCAGTCCTTCGAGGCGGGCGTTATCTCTGCGCACTTCTGTGACTTCATCTTTTAAATCTAGGATGGCCTCGTGGGCCATCTCTGCCTTTCGGTTTGCTTCTACCAGGATGGCAAGCATTTAGTCTAGCTTTTGCTCCAGACTTGGTCGTGCTTCCCGGGAGCTCCCTTCGGCGTCGGGATGTGTGCTCCTAGTTGTCATCCTCGAGGATGCCATTCGATGTTGTATGGCCTTTTGTTCGGGGAGAGCGCGATCGTAAGACTTCTACTGTTTCTCTCGAGCTCTACGGTTTCCCACAGATGGTGCCAAACTGTTGGTGTGATTCTTACCAGCTGTCCACGTGTCTCTGAACTGCTGACGTTGTATCTACCAACTGTCCACGTATCTTTGCAACTCAAACTCAGGGATAAACAACTGACTTAAGTATCAGAGAGTTTTTGCAGGTGGCCACCCCCGCCATTCCGACCCGAGTTGAAGTCAAAAGTACTCTGAGATAGCAAGGATACATTGATAGTTGGTAGATACAATATCAGCAGTTCAAAGACACGTGGACAGCTGGTAAGAATCGTATCAACAATAACCATTGATTTACACATAAACTAAGCTGAGTAAAATAACTTATCTAAGGTAACCAAAAATAAACTGCAGTAGTGCAATAAAATTTATTAACACATCCCAACAATGGTCAGATTGATAAGGGTATAACCTGGAAACATTTAAAAAAAAAAATTGAAAAGAAAAAGCAAAACAAAACAATTACAAGTTAATTTTGAAAATTATACCAAAAGAGATGAACCTTGTTGTTGTGATGAAATCTTTTTAGAAGGGTTACCTTGCCCGAAAATAAATAAGAGGATAGGCTGCTACCACTAGTTACTGGGCTTTTGCTTATGAATGAAAAAGTCAGTCACAAATGTTGATGATGGTTACACGGTACTTTCAAAGAAGCATTTGTGGCTTTAAACATCTGCAACTTTAGTCTGAGGCTATGGTTGCACAACATACTCTTAAAAAATAAAAAATAAATAAATCCATAAGGTTATTTACAGAGCAAAAATAATCTAAAAATATGTACATATTATTTTCTTCGTCTTTCTTATGTGAATGCAAAGCTAAGGAAGGTAAAGAAAACCTTGGAAGGTCACAGAGATAGCCATTATTGCGGAGCATTTTGCATTCTCTTTGTAAATCAAAGACAATAGTCGCCATAGTCATGGCGCCCTTCATATCTGATGTCTATTACCATTGCTCTATAGCTCAGTTTTATTGTGAATCACTGAACTTAATTTCCACCGCTCTCTCTCTAAAAATTTGGTATAATGTTGAAAAAATAAAAGAAACATTAGTGAGGAAAACAATTATTATCCATGCTCAGACATAATCCATTTGCTATTTTTTCAAGCTTTTCTAAATAAATATAGCCACTATTTAAAACCCATTGTTTTAATCTCAACATTTGTGTATATAGAAAGTTGAGGTGTTAAGTAGCCATGACAGGTCGATTATATTTGTATTCTCTTTTACTTTGGTTCTGTGGCTTCTGAAATTAAGGAGGAAGAATAAGATGATATCACAAGGAAGAAGATGACTAGCATAGTCATTTCAAGCCCGT
>JXTB01000187.1:14613-98641 GCA_002914805.1 Parasponia andersonii | reverse complement strand
TATCCTTCAAAATATTTATTTTTGATCAAAAATAATATTTTATGTATTACAATTAAAAATTTATATTTTGTATCAAAACCTTGCTCTCTTCCTTGCAAGTCTTCTTCTTTCTTATTGTGTACTTGTAAGTTGTATTCCAGCAAAAAGGGAAAAAAAAAAAAAAAAAAAAGCTGTTACTCTCTGAATCTCTATTCCATTAGAGACTAACCATCAAGATCTCTACGTGGTTGGATCTTCCTCTTTGATTTTCTTTCATGGTTTAATAACATCCTGTGTGGATTTGATTTTCTTTGATTTTATTATCATTTTCTTTCTTTCTTTTGATAAATCTCAATTATTTATTAAAGTGGACCCATGTGTACCACTCCTCATATGTAATATATTATAGAGCTAGGGATTTATGAAATTTTCTTCCACCCAAATTTGAATATTTGGAAATTTTATTATCGCTTTCTTTCTTTTGTATTTTTTTTTTTCTTTTTGTAGCAAAATCTGAAGTTTTTTATGATGATCATAAAGCACAAATTCACTTAAATCTAGGCGTACATTTAAAATCTAAATAGTTAGTTTTCTAATCAATTTAGGACTTGTTATTTGTCTATATTGATAAAAAGGAAACAAAAATATTTGTTTAGGCTCTAGACCCTTATATCATTGGAGCATGGAGGCATCACCGTACCTAAGTTAAATAAGGTCAAGTAACGCTCTAGGTGAACGTACAGTGGCCTCAACCACAACACCAGCCCACTGAGCAGTTATATATCAGAGAACTAAAATAATTTAGAAACCCATTCCATAACAAACTCCAAACTGCTTGCCACCGCCACCTGCACCTCACAAGCATCACAAATCTCGATCCCCTGCACCATGACTTAAAGCTGGCACAATTGCCAACTACCACATTCTGACCTCTTTTGCACGCCTTCGGTATCTCCACTGCAACAAACCTAGATTTGGATTTTCATGGGGTTTGGACTATGGTAGAATATAATCTTGAGTTACTTGTCTTGGTTGAAATTTTTGACCGGGTTAAATTTTTTACTTAAAGAGGGAACGCATAGGTAATGTAAAACCCTTAAATTTTGGAAGGGTATTTTGGTCTTTTGAAAAAAAATTAAAAAATATATAATAAAATAAATTGAATTAAAGATTCAAATTTTGAGTTGATTTGAAAGAAATTTTGATAGAGGGACTAATTTATAAAACTGAAAGACTATTTTGAAATAAAATTTTAAAATTAAGGACTTATGTATAATTAAAAAAATTACACTGCCCATTTAAGAGCAGACACGTGGCCTATAGCCCTCCCCCTCAGCTCTTTCTCTCTTCTCTCCCTAGACATTTTCTCTCTCTCTCTCTCTCTCTTCGAAAAACCGGCCGCCACTCTAGCAGCTCCGACGGGTCGCCTCAAGCCGACCACAGTCAACGCCACCACGATAGAACGATGCGGCACCGCGACACGAGCCACCCACCGAGTTGTCACAGCAACCGGAGCTCCAGAACGTCGCCAGAGAAGACAAAGTCCCACGGAAGAAAATGGCCGCCATCGAAGATTCTGGCATCCAATTGTTATGTATCCAGTCCCATTCAACTCGTCTCGTCAAGATCTTTCACGTGGTATGTATATCTTGACTCTATATTGCTCAGGTTAAATATTGTCATTTTTGTTAATTTTGAGCTATTTTAATTTTATATTCAAATTTTTCAATCCCACCGTTAGATCGTAAAATAAACCTCACATCTGTAATGTACTCGTGAAAATAAAATTTTGATATATATATTATCTATATTTGGTGATGGGCAAGAAAATCTAAATCTAATGGTTTAGATCGTCTCGTTTTGCATGCCGTGAGCCCGGGTTCGGCTTGAGTCTGGATCGGTTGAACTATATGTCTAATCTAGTATTTTTGGGTACTCTGAATTCAGTGGTAAAGTCCGTTTAACGATCTGAAGCTCCGATTGAAAATCGAGTTTTCAAACCTATCGATCAAAGGCTCGAAAACGACGCTCAACCTTCCAAATGATACCTAAATGACGCTAAATTTTCCCCATAACTCCGTAGTACTATTTGAATACTCAATTTAGATAGGGATACGATTACCAGATTTTTGACATGTTTTAATTTGAAAATTTTCATTATAACTATTTTGTGAAAATTATTGGATTATGTTGGGATTGGACTGTATGAATTTTATACATATTTTTATATTATGACCATGGGGTAAAACAGCAGTGTGTTGCCCATGTATAGTAAATCCCAGAATAATGTCAAGTTGAAGTTTAAAGCATTGTTTGATTATGTATTGCATGGTTATTATGCATATTTTATTACATATTGTACATACCATAGGATCACACATGAGATACATCTTAGGCATCGTATTGTTGTAATAGGCGGACTAGTACACCGGCCTTCGATAAAAGCCCGTAAACCTGTGCCAGGTTTTTCTAATTATCCCCATTCGGTAGGTGTAGGCATTCATCATGTCGGTTTCATAATATTGCATCCACTCAAACAAGTGACTGAGTTTCTCTTGGGCATTCTTATGCTCACCCTCTACTTCCTCCCATTTCAGGTGTTGACCTATTTTGTAGTAATTATTCTGGTAGCTTAACAAACATGTTTGGTATATGCTTATAGTTCCAATCCTCTTCATTGGTTGGTTTGTACTCGGTATCAATTTTCCTTACCTAAGTTAAATTTATTTAGCTAATAGTAATATATTAACTGAGTAGATGTATGAGGATGATTTTTGTTTTAAATCGAGTATTTAGAAAATAAAATGATTTTATGTAAATCATTTGAATATTGGGCCTAGGATTTTAATTTGAGCTGTTTCATTAAACTTCATGAATTGATAAAAGTTTTTAAACTAGTTAATTATGTTTTTCTCTCATCTTAAAATAAAAAATTTTCTTCGAAATTTAAAATTGAAAGATAATATTATGATTTAATAATTTGTCCAATCTTATAATTTACTTACTTTTGAGTATTAAACTTAATTTCCACTACTTAAATTTTTCTAAAATTTTAGAAACTACTATTCATCACTATTTTCACTTAAAATTACTAAAAGTCACAGCTTTAAATTTTCGGTCGTGACAATTTTGGTATCAGAGCTTTAGGCTTCAGATCTGTCTGGAATCTTGCCTGTGATATTTTGATGTTTGAAAAGGATTTAGAAATGTGTTTGACAAATATCTCATACATCACTTAAGAATTGGCTAAATGGGTTGTTTTTGCTTTGATTCATTATGAATCCTTCGTCCACCTCCCTAAAGTGGAACTCTAGTATTCTTGAGATAATTATAATACTAAGATTCTAATCTCAGAAGTGTCGGAATTGACATGAGACTAGTGATTTCTACCCCTATCAGAAATTCTTCAGTTCAAATAGGCATTTGTTCTTGTAATCCTATGTCCGTTGTTGTGATAAGCTATATGAACCTCATAAGTTCAGAAATGGCAAATTTGGTATCTGGTAATTTGATTTGGCATAACTAGATATTATATATACTTATGGGATTGTGATTTGAATTTCTTAGAAATTATTTATATGTGATTGACTTGTTTGAGTGTTTGATAAATTATTTCCATAATCTTATATCATGCATTGTTAGGACTTTTGGATGGTCATGACTTATTGATTTTTCATTCATGAATTGATATAATAATATAGACTTGGTAAAAAAATAAATAAATAAATATCATTCTTACTAGTTTGACCAAGTTTTATTATCATATGGAAATTATTGAATTAGTGGAATATGATTGGATTTAATGTTGTATAATAGTTCTTAAACTTTTAGAAATTTTAATGTTTGATTGATATTGTTTTGAGTTATGTAAATCCTTATATTTTATTAGTGTGGCATGTTCGTTTCCAAATGAACTATGACCAATTCTAACATTGGAATATTAATAAGGTAAAAAGTAATTTATTTTCAAGGCATGTATGGTTTTAGAAATTTTGGGCTATTAGAGGTTTAGGGTTTGTCAATTTACCCTATTATAAAGTTTAAATCTTAGTTTATACTAAATTTAATTGTGGTACTAAATTTATCATAATTTACAGTTGGTAGCGTTAGCTGGAAAATATTTTAGGCCAAGGTACTTTTTATGAACTAAAATTTCCAAGTATTTTTCCTAATTTTGAACTTAGGAAAGGCTTAAGATATGATTAATTGGTTTGAAATTTTTGGAAAATTCCAAGTTGATAATTTTAGTTTTGAATAAGGTAGACATTTGCATTTGACTAATGAATTATCTTTGTCTTCAACGGAACTACGTATCTCTGAATTTTAAATAACGATTGGATATACGAAATTCATATTTTTAAGGATTGTATATTTAAAAAAAAGAAAAAAAATAATAATAGTACCACTTTGAGTTTAAAGTTTGCTAAGTTACCAGCATTATAAAATTTAAATAATTGATTTAGTTAAAAGTTAAAACTAGTTGTGGTACTAGTAAAGTTTCATTGCAAATTTAGTATGGTTAATTTAGGAATAAAGTTCCTAAATATTTTTTTTTCCAAATTTTGAATATAATAGATACTCTTGCTAAAATTTATCGAGTTTCTACTTGTCACTTGATTTTGAATCTAAGGAAAGTTTTGGAAAATTAATTTACAAATTGACTTGGAAGTAAATATAAAATATCTATAGAAAATTTATGTGGTAATTTTTGGCAAAGAGTTTATATTTTCAAAGAAATCATTGGTGTGATTTAGTGAAGTACACATATAAATTTTCAAAAATTTGTGCATATATTTCTAAAAGTCAAATGTATGATATCTTGTTACAAGAATTTTGCTAAGTAAAATTGGTTATGCTAATTTGTTTGGAACCTTGCATGAATCTAAAAATTTTCATATTTTGAAAACGTATTTTGGAAGTTTTGTGAAACCTTGTTGTCATAACCTTATTTGTCTTGTTGCTTGGATTTAGTTATTCTTCTAAGCTTTCCATTATGTATATGTGGCTTGTTTACTTGAGCTATGTATGATTTTAGTGATCATTGAATTGTTAAATCCTTGCTATGCCATAAATGTCTTGTTTATTGGGTAAGTAAGTTACGTGGAATTAACTTTGTATTATTTGTCTCAATTGGATAATTGAGCACTTGTCTGGTTAATTCAGTTTGATATCCTAAGTATTGGAAACTCCTAGTATTGAGAACTTAGGGTGATATTTCATTTGCCTACAAGATTAAAAAAAATATATACATATATTTATTTTTTATATAACTAAGCCTTAGAGAGACTTAGGTGGTACAAAATTATACATATTATCTTCTTTGGAAAAAATATATATATATACTCTTAACACACTATTATTTTCTAAAATACTTTGTAGGTTTTTCATGTTGTTAAAATGTCTTTAAAAAAATATTTTTAATAAAATTAATAGGGTGTAGTGACTTCAAAGTTATGAAACTAAAGCATTATCTAAAGTTTTTCCTTAATGAAGAACAATGGCAAAATTATTTACATAATGAGATTTGCTAATAAAAAGAAGATACACTTTTAAAACCTAGTGGAGACGTGTTTGAAAACTATGGACAAGTTTAAAAAAAAAAATTCTATTATGTTTAATTATGAATTAAAAGAAATTGATATGTTTTAAGTGTTTGATAGTTTAATTAGTAAATTATACATCAAGCGAGAAATTTCTTCTTATCATACTTATTTAGCTTAGCAAGTAGAAATGGTGTGTTAAATACAAAATTGATTGACTAATGATAACAAGATTCAATCTTGTCGGTGTATTCTCTCTTAGTATTAATGAGTGAGTACTACTTATGGTACTTTGCTTGTACTGACTTTTGAGAATTGTTAGAGACTCTTGTTATAATCTATTGTGGATTAAAGTCATCACTGAGTTCATTAGTATTGAGTTCAACTTGTGACTCATTATTTGAATTGAGATAGATCCAAGCATCATTATGGTAGGAATAATTGATGGCACATGGATTAGTTCACTCATGAGTCTATATAGAGAGTTATTGAACTCTTACTATTATATTTTAAAAATGAAAACTTGAAGTTCAAGTTTGGTTTACCTATGGCCAATGTAAGACTTTATTGTGAATTGGTGTAGTATTCCTATATGCCCTAAATTTTGTATAGCATATTTTCAAAGATATTTTTGAAAAAAATTATTTATGATTTCTAAAATGAAATGAAGTTAGATGGGAGACAAGTGTCGCCACAGAGACAGCCTATTCTAATAGTTTTATTCGCATATTAGGTATTGAGTCCTTTCTATATGACTTTATCTAGTACCAAAGACTTAAAAGGTCTTTGGAGGTAAGTGTTGAATTAGGATTATTATAATCTTATGTTGGGCAAAGTGATTTGAAGAGTCTCTAAATTTATTGCGGTATGAGTTTTTATGATATGGTATTACCTTGGGTAAAAGACTTCGAAAGTCTTTGGACAATATTTGTTATATGAATACTTGCATTTTATATACACGGACTGTTGTGGTCCTATTGGCGATTGTTGTGCCAAGTGTTTCTGTGTTGGAAGTTTCAATTCATAGTGATTTTAGTCTTGTCTTTGACTAGAAGTGTCTTATGCATATGAACATTTTCTACGTTATCAGGAAGAGTGAATGACTTATGTCATCGTACTCTTATTGTTGTTTTTGACCTCTGGATGTGTCTATCTTATGTGTGGTACAACACCAATGTTTTGTTTCCCATTTGAGACATTGTTGAGTACTATCCTATATTAATAAGAAATCTTGTTAGAGTCTTTAGACTCAGTGATTGTTTAAGACCAAGTTTAACTGTAGACAAGTGGGATAGTCCCAGTATGTTATTGATCTGGTATGATCTAGGGGCGGTATTGTACGTACCTAACATTTGGTCTGTTATACTATATCGGAGCCTAACAATCACTCTTTCAATTATAGAAGTCCTGTATTTTCGACTTCTAGTACTGATTAACACTGTTGCTTCTGCGAATGATTACCAATTGGGGTCATCATCTCCTAATCCTTGTGTCAAGGCCTTATGCCTATCGATGAGTCATCTTTCGATTCTGTATCTTTTGTGCACTTCCTTATCATATACATTTGTGTGGTATTTCTATATTGGCGAAATCCTAACACCAAGTAAGAAGTGCATGTTCTACACTTCTTGATTTAATTAGTGTTAGATTTACTCCTACACTCTATCATCGGTGGTTCACTCCTCTTTTGGCTATTACCCCTCATTGTTTTATTTGTTCCTCTGTTGTTTTTGAATCTCAGGACGAAATTCTTTTAAGGGAGGAATGATGTAAAACCCCTTAAACTTTGGAAAGGTATTTTAGTCTTTTGAAAAAAAAATTAAAAAATATATAATAAAATAAATTGAATTAAAAATTCAAATTTTGGGTTGATTTGAAAGAAAGTTTGATAGAGGGACTAATTTACAAAACTAAAAGACTATTTTGAAATAAAATTTTAAAATTAGAGACTTATGTGCAATTAAAAAAATTGCACTGCCCATTTAAGAGCAGACACGTGGCCTATAGCCCTCGCCCTCAGCTCTTTCTCTCTCCTCTCCCTTGACATATTCTCTCTCACTCTCTCTCTCTCTTTCTCTCTTCGAAAAACTGGCCGCCATTCTTGCAGCTCCGACGGGTCGCCTCTGGTCGATGGCAGTCAATGCCACAAAGCTAGAATGATGCGGAACCACGACACGAGCCACCCACCAAGCTCTAGAACATCGCCGGAGAAGACAAAGTCCTGCGGAAGTAAATGGTCGCCAGCGAAGATTCCGGCATCCAATTGCCGTGTAACTGGTCCCATTCAACTCATCTCGTCACGATCTTTCACGTAGTATATATATCTTGACTCTATATTACTCGGATTAAATTTTGCCAATTTTGTTTAATTTTGAGCTATTTTAATTTTATATTTAAATTTTTCAATCCGACCGTTAGATCGTAAAATAACTCTTATATTTGTGATGTACTCGTGAAAAAAAAAATTTGATATATATATTGTCTATATTTTGTAATGGACAAGAAAATCTAAATCTAACGGCTTCGATCGTCTCGTTTTGCATGTCGTGGGCCCGGGTTCAGCCCGAGTTTGAAGCGATTGAACTATATGTCTAACCTAGCATTTTTGGGTGCTCTGAATTCAGTGGTGAAGTTCGTTTAACGATTTGAAACTCCGATTGAAAATTGAGTTTTTAAACCTATCGATCAAAGGCTCGAAAACGATGTCCGACCTTCCAAAAGATACCCAAATGACGCCAAACTTTCTCTATAGCTCTGTAGCACTATTTAAATACTCAATTGAGGTAGGGATTCAATTACTAGATTTTATACATGTTTTAATTTGAAAATTTTCATTATAACTATTTTGTGAAAATTATTGGATTATGCTGGGATTGGACTGTTTGAATTTTATACATATTTTTATATTATGACCATGGGGTAAAACAGCGGTGTGTTGCCCATGTATAGTAAATCCCAAAATAATGCCAAGTTGAAGTTTAAAGCATTGTTTGATTATGTATTGCATGGTTATTATGCATATTTAATTACATATTGTACATACCATAGGATCACACATGAGATATATCTTAGGTATTGCATTGTTATAGTAGGCAGACTAGTACACCTGCCTTCAGTGAGAGCCCGTAAACACGTGCAGGTTTTTTTTGATTATCCTCATTCGGTAGGTGTAGGCATTCAGTTGCTCTTCCGATTCGGTAGGCTTAGACACATGGGTATCCCTCCAGTTTTCTGGGATAGATATCAGGCAAAGAGTCCTTGGTACATGTAGTACGAGTTACTCTAGTTCGTGATGTAAGGGTGCGAGCTCATGGGATAGGTTGATTTATGATATGTACAATCTTGCGATTTTTGACTTTGGTTTTGAATATGTGATTTTTCTGGATACCACCTATTTATAAATTTGGTTTGTAAATGAATTTTGGAAAAGGCATTAATCATGCAGGTTTCATAAAATTGCACCTACTCAAACAGGTGATTGAGTTTCTCTTGGGCATTCTTGTACTCACCCCCTACTTCCTCCCATTTCAGGTGTTGACCTATTTTGTAGTAATTATTTTGGTAACTTGGCAAGCATGTTTGGCATATGCTCGTAGTTCCAATCCTCTTTATTGGTTGGTTTGTACTCGGTATCAATTTCTCTCACCTAAGTTAAATTTATTTAGTTAATAGTAATATATTTACTGAGTAGATGTATGAGGGTGATTTTTTTTTTTAATCGAGTATTTAGAAAATAAAATGATTTTATGTAAATCATTTGAACATTGGGCCTAAGATTTTAATTTGAACTGTTTCACTAAACTTCATGAATTAATAAATGTTTTTAAACTAGTTAATTAGGATTTTTTCTCTTCTTAAAATGAAAAATTTTCTTGGAAATTTAAAATTGGTAGATAATATCATGATTTAAAAATTTGTTCAATATCATAATTTACTTACTTTTGAGTATTAAACTTAATTTCCACTACTTAAATTTTCTAAAATTTTAGAAATTACTATTCATNAAAGAAAAAAGGAAAAACAAACAAACAAAAGAAAAAGAAATTAACGAAATTACCATAAAAAGGAGATTTAAATTATACAACACTATACTAATTAACAGGCAGACTAGATGCACGTTTCTTTAATTAGGAAGTCTTGGGTTCGAGTTGTCACTGGTGCAATTTATGGGCAAGTCACTTCAATAAAGATTCATTAATTGATGCGGATAGATTTACTACCTAAAGTTATAAGGGGTATTTTTTTATTATAAAAAAGTACTTTATATTATTAAATAAATATAATGTCGCGGAATGGTATGCTATTCACAATACGTATAATATAAAAAAGCTTTAGCCTCTGTTTGGAACCCAAAATCTAAAAGAGAAAAAGATTAGAAAGGAAAAGGAAAAAAAAAATAACTGAGGAAAAATTTTATAACTTTTCTTCATGTTTGGAAATGAACTAAAATTTTATGTAAAAAATGAAAGAAGACAATTAAAGAGGATCATTAGAACAAAAAAAATAAGAATGAATAAGGATGATACCATTGGTAAGGCTGGTGATTCCATCAAATACGCCAACCTGGTCAATGTCCTGAGTCTCTGGTTCACCTCTTTCTTCAAAGACACCAACAGTCAGGACAACTTTCAAAGCATACAATGAAAACGCCATTACCGAACATAAATCCTTCGCGAGTACGCCAAGAATGAGATGCCCAAAATCAGTTTAGAAGCTTGAACATGTTTGGGACCCTATTCTTAAGCTATGCCTAGACCTCCAAGGCTTCAATGGCGAAAGGACATTTTTGGTAACTAGGGAAAAGAAATGAAACAGCCCCAAAATAACTTCAAAAGCTACGATGATGGTTGAAATATTGTGTAAAGAAGTTCAGTTATACGGACCAGGCCAACATGGGCAATAACTCATCGAGGAGATCAGTTTCGAGAACTATAGAAAAACTTTTAGCCAAAGAAAAAAAAAAGAATGAGAAAACTAAGTGGATGATTAATTTTTTAAATTAATTTAAATAGATGTTCATATTTTAAAAGTTATAACTAAATATTTCTTTTTAAGTTTCAATTATAGAATATATTATATGTACAAAATTCGAGAAATTTAAGTGAATGATCAATATTTTAATATGATTAAGTAAATATCTATTTTTAAAATTTTATAATTAAATGTCTAAGTATATATATTTTTACACTTGGTAGATAATATATCTACCAAGTTTAATTAATGTACTGAGTATATAAATTTTTATGTTAAGTATATAATATTTTATACTTGATATATAAACATATATATTAGATATTTTGTAATAAAATTTGAAAAATGAATATTTACTTAAATTGATTCTAAAATTCGGTCATTTTGCTATAAGACCCAAATATTTTTGTTATTAAGTGAGTAGGATATTTAACTATAAACTTTTCCTCCTAAATTTTCTTTTTATATTTTTCCCTCCTTCTTTCTTAATTCCAAACAAAAAAATCTTCAAATCTCTCCATAAAATTATTCGGTTCAAACGGACCCTCAATGATAAAGGGGTTTTGGAAAAGCATACCCTTCTCTTCCTGTAACTTTCTCAACCAAAAATATTCAAAACATCAAGCACATAAAACTTAGGGTTTCATCTTTCATAAATCATAGAAAAAATATTGCTGACTTAGGAGCGTCTCCTATAATCATCGAAATCAGAACCTAAGATCAATTATATTATATAGCGGCTCCAATAAGATTCGAATCCCTACACCTTCTAACAAAATTCCCTAAAATATATAATAATAATAATAAAAGTAATAATTATAAATATTAATACAAATGTCTCCCTAACTTATGGAATATTGTCAAGTAAAAAGCATGCGTCTAGTTGATTGATTAATTAAGTCAGCTAAGATAAAATTAGCTTGAGTAGTAGTAATTTGAATAAATTGGCAGTTAATATTGCCAAAATGCAAAGGGTGTCCTTAGTGAGATTATACCAAACGTGCTATTGTCTTTAGAATTATAAACGTCGGATAACAAGTTGTTTACCATTCGAGGATTTTTAATAGATTGCACTTTGCAGGTGAGTACATATATGCATGCAAAAGATTGGCATTTGACAAGTAGGTCTTCTCCAAAAGGTTTTCAAAGTTTGACCGTCGGTTGACATTCAAGAAGAAAAAGTTGCTTAGGAGAAAGCACCTGATGAATTATGAAAGAGCTTTAAAACAAAATTTATTAATTTGTTACCTTCTACTTTTTCTTTTTTCTTTTGAAGGGGATTTGTTACCTTCTACTAACTCGTGCCACGTGGTTAATGATCTAAGTGAGCTTTACAATGTAAAATCACAGATAATTCTGTGGTGTGTTCCGCATATTGATCCACTTTCGCAATCGCATTCCATATCTTAACGTGTAATGTTCTGATATTGATGTTGAAGTTTGAACCTTCAACGTAGAATCGGAGAATGAATATGTTTTTCTTAATGAATATGTTTTTCTTAAGTGATTTTTTCTTTTTTACTGCTCGAAAGACATCGTTATGTAATGATTTAGAATAATTTAGTGTTAAAATAAGTTATTTAATTCGATGGATAATTTAGGCCAAAAGATAACGAGCATATGCTTCATTATAAAGATGGATATGTGAGTCCAACCTCACATGCATGAGAGAAATAAAGTAAAATAATATTTCAAAGTTGGCAACCGTAGTCCATAATAAAAGTAGAATTCCTTTATTCTCAAGTATTATGCTCTCATATAAAGTGTTTGAGACTTTGAGTTCAACTTCCTAAAACATGTTTATATATTTATTTATAAAGATATTTTACTTAAAAAATGATTTTTACCATGATTTTATTGGCAATATTTGATTTAATTTGTGAACTTATCAGGAAAGGGGGAGAAAAATAAGAGTCCAAATTAACGTAATAAAATAATTTTAATATTATGATTTATTCAATTATACGTATTGGGGGGTAATTTTTTTTTTTTTTGTCTTTTTCTATTTCAATAACCATTTCCTAGGAGTGAAAGTATATAGTTGTTTTTGTCCCACTTCATTTTTGGATATTTTGCTAGTTTTTATTATTTTGTCTGGACGATTCTATTATAAGAGCTGTCATTTTGCTCCTAAAATATAAGAGCATTTTTTCAGCCTCAGATTAAATCTAATAATTTAATTGATAGATCTCTATACAAGTTTTATATGCAACATAGTGCATTGAATTATTTTCTTGTAGATGAAAAAAAAAAGAAGAAGAAGACTGTAAACACTTTCTTCTAATTATCCACCCGAAACCTCGAAGCAGGTTTGCAGGTCGTGGGTTTGGATGACCGTTAATCTTATTTCGAATTAAAACTTTTCCTCTAAGTTTGGGCCGTCAAAGCCAAACCATCATTATTAAATGGAGTAAGAGCACCTTTTAAGCCGTACAATGAAAATGAGTGGTGATTAGTAAATTGAATGTATTATACGTTTCATACGCTACGATACATAGAAGCAAAACTTGAATAAAAAGAACAAAGAAAAAATTATTCTCCGTTCTCCTTCCTCTCTATCTTCCCCAAGCACCTTTTCTCCTGTTACTCTTTCTCCTAGCCCATCCGTTCTTTGCTAACTCCAAATTAAAAATGACATTTAACGGAGTTGATCTATGGAAACTTTAGCATCTCTAAATTCCAAAAACTAAAATTGAGCCGAGTATTTTTTGTCAATTCTACCATATTGATAAAAATTAGAAACACTTACTTTCTTAATCCAAATTCAAACTCATTGGTTCTAACCAATAGCAAAACGAAGTCAATATCTTATATTATGGATTATCACGACATTCAAGTGAAATCTAATTTTTCAAGTCTAATTCCTTAACTCAAGTCTGCACCATTGATTTTACTCGGAGAAAATACATTTGAACCAAATATCATTAAAACACCCTAGAAAAATTAGCTCAACTAGCAGAAAAAAAAAAATTTTGACCCAAACTCACAAAAATATGAAGTAAAAATTTTCTATCAACAAATTCATTAGAGTTGTTATCAGTAAAAGAAAAATTATAAAAAAGAGTGAAAAATGGGACTTGAGATATGTTGATGCTTTTTGGAGTAAATGTGGGACCCGTTCCCAAATTATACACCACGTGGACGATTAAGTGGCAGAACAGGTCACAAACGGGGCCCACCGTCCGACAGGTGTCAAGAGTGACTAGCTAAAGGCCACGCGAGTCGCACGTGATACCACATCGGCCATTGGGCTGTCCGAGGTTAGGGCCGAGCCCGTCCTAGACCCTGGATGGACTCTAGGACGGACTCAGCCCAGTCCCATTCTTACCTCAATAGTTGGGGGTCGGAAGCCCCAAGGGTCATCCACCAGAATACAATGGAAAGCAACTCACAGCTACAGACCCAGATAGAGCATTTAATGCGATCTTGAGTAGGTGTGCGCAGGAGGTAAGCCGTCCTGACAGAACGACGATTTGTCCAAATCTCCCCCCTGACAGACTCGAGCCATAGGAGACGGCGGAAACTAGGCTACAGCGGAATAGGGGGGATCACGGTAATCTCGGCCCGTGATCTCTAGAAAAAGTATAAAGGAAAAAGGTACTCAGTCCTGAGATTGAGAACTAGGTAGTTCACAATCTCAGAACTATATATATATATGAGCCATGCGTCCCTAAAGGGGGAGTATATACGCATACAAAAAAAGAAACATTTTAAAAGTTCATAAGTAAGAAACAAGATATACTCAAACAGAGAAAAACTAAATCTTTGCTACTCAATCTCAGGGGTAAATATCTGATTTAAGCATCAGAGAGTCTTTGCAAGTGGCCACCCCCGTCTCTCCGACCCTGGCTGAAGTCAAAAGCTCTTTGGGATAGCAAGGACACGTGGACAGTTGGAGGATACAACACCAGCGGTTCAGAGACACATGGACAGTTGGTGAAAACTGCTTCAATAGTTTGGCACCATCTGTGGGAAACCATTTTTCTTTGAGTGCGAGAGGAAGAGTCGGAGTCTCACGATCGCACTATCCCTAAACAATAAGCCATATAGCATTAGAAGATGGCACCTTCAAGAATGACAACCAGAAGCACATGCCTCGACGCTGACGGGAATCCACCTGATGCTGAAGGAAGCTCCCGGGGAGCGTAGCCTGGACTGGAGCAAAAGCTGGACCAGATGCTCGCCGCAGTGGCAGAAGCAAGCCGGAAAGTAGAGATTGCCCACGAGGCCGTCATGGGCTTAAAAATGAAGTCGCAGAGGTGCGCAGGGATAACGCCCACCTCGAGGGACTACTGGCAAGTGAAGCCAGGAGCGAGCGAAGGGAAGATTTCGACGCAGAAGTCCAACTAGAGATCGATGGCCAACTACCAAAGGAAATGCTCGCTCTATCCCGATCACGAATGTAGGGAGAGCAACAAAGCCGGACAAGGCCGTTCCGAGCCGGAGTGGCGGAAGTCAGAAGACACCAAGAAAGCCTTGAAGGTGTGCTTCCCAACTGGAAGCAAGAAATGATGGCAGAGCTGAGTAAGAGGCTTGGGGCCCATCAGAGCCAGAATCTCGATGACCTGACTGAGCAGACTGTGCGAGGGATCGGCCGAACGGCCTTCGCCGATTGGATCCAGATGGAGCCCAAGCTGAGAGACTTCGCTACTCTAACCTTCAGGATGTTCGAGGGGAAAATCGACCCCCTCAATCATATATATCATTTTTAGCAGAAGATGGCCTTGGAAACTAGGGACAAAGCTATAACCTACAAGGTCTTCTCCATAACCCTGGTGGGACCGTCCCTATTATAGTTCCAATAGCTCCCGGAGAAATCTATAAACGGGTTCGAAGATTTCTGCAAACTTTTCTTGAAGCAATACACGGGTGCTCGGAGGTAGCAGAAAACCATGCGAGACCTAGACCGGCTGGAACAAACCGTCAACGAGTCTACGAAAGAATACCTGACCTAGACCAGGATCGATGTTGTCAGACCACTTGCTCTTGAATCTTCCGTACGATATTATAGACATCCAGGCCAAATCGGAAGGGGTATTCATGGTATTGGAAAGTCACCAGAAAACACCTAAGGTATCCGCTGCAATAACAACAGTGCCGGCACAAGTCCTGGCCCTGCAAGGTGTAAAAAGGCCTGCGCCATACCGAGGACCGATTCTGAAACAGGAAGCCCCCACCTAGGGTGGTCAAGAAGGCGGCAAGAGGAGGAAAGTGTCCTGTGACCAACTGCCAAAGTACGAGCTCAACACGCCGATCGACGTGATCTACCTCCAAAACAAGGACAGGGGCATTTTCAAATACCCGCCCAAATCCGGCGTTCCTGAGCACATGAAAAACAGGAATAGGTACTGCCAATTTCACAAAGATCACTGACATGACACCATCAACTACTGCAACCTCTATGCGCAGGACATGGTGGCGATTCATGCTGGCAAATTAGTACGTAAAGACTGGCAGAATCCAGCTGCGGGAGGACGCCACTAGGCCCGACAAAGGCAAGTAGACCCAGGCCTCCAGATCAGGAGACCAGGCCCTGAGGATAGTGCCGACCATTGTGGGCAGACCTGAGTAGACCCAGGGTCAGGAAGAGAAGGAAATATGCCTAAGAAAAACTGAGCAGAGGGTAAAGCGCCTGAGGAGGATGGGATATTCCATTAACCATTTGAGGGTGGGTGAAAGCTGCGCCTCCACCGACCCTATCGCCTTCACCTAGCCAGATTTGACCACGGTGCGCCTGCCACACGATGACCCCCTAGTGATTAAGTTACAGATAGACTCCGCATTGGTCAGAAAGGTCCTGATCGACAGTCGAAGCAGCGTTGATATCTTGTTCCTCAGCACGTTCGAGAACATGGGCCTGAATCGGAACGCGCTCAGACCGAACTGTCAACCGCTGTTCGCTTTCGATAGTACTAAGGTCAGCCCCTTGGGCGTTGTGACCTTGAAGGTCTGCGCGGTGGAGAGATGCTTGGATGTGGACTTCGTCGTTATCGATTGCCTGTCCTCTTTCAACGTCATCATGGGGAGAGGATGGATCCACGCCATGCATGGAGTTGCCTCCACCCTCCACCAGGTCTTAAGATGTCAATCAAAAGATGGTACCTATACGATAGACATCAAAGGAGATCAGGCCTTCACGAGGAAATGTTTTTCAGCGGCCCTGAAGGGACCTGGTATGAGTACGAATGTCCTAATGGGGGACGAATAGCAATCAAAAGACCGCCTACTAGCATACATGAAACAGATCGAGGAGGAGTCTGACAGACCAAAGTCTATGATTGAGGAGCTGGTGGCGGTCCCTTTGAAAGAAGCGGAGCCGACGAAGGTAATATTGTCGGGGCCCTATTGCCTGAAGAGGAAAAGATCAAGCTGTTGGGATTTCTGAGGCGGAACCAAGATGTCTTTGCTTGGTCCCACGACGACATGCCTGGGATTAACCCCGCGCATGCCTATCACCGGTTGAACATAGACCCGAATTTCCCTTCGGTCAAGTAGAGACCATGAAGGTTTGCGCCAGGGAAAAATAGGGCGATCAACAAGGAGGTAGAGATGCTATTGGAAAATGGCCTAATCATGAAATCCGTGTTCCCGTCCTGGATCTCTAACCTAGTGGTAGTGAAGAAGAAAAATGGTGACAATCGAACTTATATAGACTTCACTAACTTGAACAAGGCTTGCCCGAAGGATAGCTTCCCCCTGCCAAAGATCGACCAGATGGTAGACGCAACGGCAGGATTCGACAGAATGAGTTTCTTGGATGCCTACTTGGGATACAACCAGATCCCTCTGTACGAGGAAGACCAGATCAACGCGGCATTTATCACGGAGCGAGGCCTGTACTGTTACAGACACATGTCGTTTGGTTTGAAGAATACGGGGGTGACCTACCAAAGGCTCATGAACAAAATGTTCGTCGAACAGCTAAGAAAAACTATGGAAGTCTATATCGATGATATGGTCGTAAAGAGCATAGAAGCTTCGGGTCATCTGGGACATTTGGATGAATGTTTCCAGATTCTGAGGCAATATCGAATGTGTCTGAACCCCAAGAAATACGCGTTCGGGGTGTCCTCCGACCAGTTCCTGGGGCACATCGTAAGCAAAAGGGGTATCGAGGCCAGCCCTAGCCAGTTGTCCTCTATCGCAGATGTGCAGAGACTCTCGACTATTCGGGAAGTCCAGCGCCTAGCCGGGAAGATAGCGGCCCTCAGCCGGTTCGTCTCCAAGATGTCTGACCGATGCAAACCTTTTTTCCAATGCATAAAGAGAAGTTCCACTGTTGCCTGGGGGGAGGAACAGGATAAGGCACTGATAGACTTCAAGCTGTACCTAAGTCACCCGTTCATCCTGGCTTCCCCGGCAGAAGAGGAGCGCCTGTAAGCTTATTTAGCAGTGTCCGAAGTAGCGATCAGTGCCGTACTATTCGTCGAGGAAGACAGTAAGCAGAAGCCGGTGTTTTATATAAGCCGCATGTTCCTGGATACCGAGATGCGATATAGTATGACAGAGAAACTGGTTCTTGCTCTGGTCAATGCTAAGAAAAGACTCAGGCAATACTTTAAAGTGCACTCTATTACCGTGTACATAGATTTCCCCATCCAGCAGATCTTGGCTAAACCAGACCTATCAGGTCGGCTAACCAAGTGGGCCATCGAACTGGGGATATACGACATTGAGTATCGGCCCCGAGTAGCGAAGAAGGGGCAGGTCATAGCTGATTTCCTGGTGGAAATCAAATCTTTCGGTGAGCTGCACGATCTGTCTCAAATGTCTCAGCCTCGCCACCCTTCAGCTGGACCCTCTACACTGGCGGATCCACGAATGCCTCGGGGTCAGGTATTGGGATAGTCCTGCAGACTCCAATAGGACTCAGAGTAGAGAAAGCCTTGAGGCTCAGCTTCTAAGCCACGAACAACGAGGCGGAGTATGAGGCCCTGCTGTAAGGCCTCGAACTGGCCCTGCATTTCAGAGTAGAGAGCATCGCAGTAATGACCGACTCGCAGTTGGTCGTGGGTCAGATCAGGGAAGATTTCGAAGTAAAAGAGCCGAGATTACACAGGTACTTTTCCAAAGTAATGGGGGCGAAAGCCCGCTTTAGCAGCTTTAATATCGAACAGATTCCAAGGGAAATGAACCAGAAGGCCGATGAGCTAGCTAAGAGCATGTCGACCAGAGGAACGGGACACACAGAGATTCTCCTGGAGGACAGGAATACAGGAGACCCCCCGCAGACCCTCGCACGTCATGTATTTGCAGCCGGCCCCGCAGACGAAGGATAGATGGAACCCATCACCCAGTATTTGGCATTGGAGAACCTGCCTGTAGATCCCCAGAAAGTGAGGTCGATCAGACTGAAAGCTGTCAGATACTCGATGGTGGGGGAACAACTATATAGGAAATCAATAATGGGGCCGATGCTGCGGTGTGTAGGTCCCGTCGAAGCGCAGAAACTGATGGAAGAAATCCACGAGGGAGTATGCAGTAACCACTCTGGCGGACGTAGCCTCGCCCACAAGGCTCTGACAGCCAGCTACTTCTAGCCATACATGATGACAGAGGCGGTCCAATTAGTCAAAAAATGTGATAAGTGCCAGAGGTTCGCCCCCATGAAATGCCAACCCACGGAGGATCTCTATTCGAACATAACACCCTGGCCATTCGCCAAGTGGGGTTTGGACATCGTCGGAGAGCTCCCCGAAAGTCCAAGGGGAAGAAGGTACATCCTACTGGCCATAGATTATTTCACCAAATAGGTAAAGGCTGAAGCATATGCGACTGTAAACAAAGCAGACACAATTAACTTCATTTGGAAAAATATAATCTGTCGATACGGGATTCAGAAAGAGATACATGCCGATCATGGCACATAGTTCTAAAGTGCTAAGCTCAAGGAGTTGTGCGAGCTATATGATACAAGGCTCAGTTTCTCTTCTGTGAACTACCCTCAGGGGAACGGCCAAGCAGAGGCAACGAATAAAGCTATATTCAGCAATATCAAAAAGAACTTGCAGGAGGCTAAAGGCAGGTGGTTAGAAGAGCTACCGACCGTTATGTGGGCCCATCGAACCACGGAGCAGAGGTCGACTGGAAGAACGCCGTTCGCCATGGTCTACGGATCAGAGGCTGTGATCCCGACTGAGGTCGGCCTCTCGACCCTTCGCTCCGAAGTGGTAAGAGATCCCCCCTTAAATGAACGGTAGCTAAGCCACAACACAGACCTCCTGGAAGAAACGAGAAACATGGCCCTGGTCCACCTGGCTTTATACCACCAGCAGGCTAGGTCCTATTACGCAAAGAAGGTTAGTGCTCGACGATTCAACGTCGGGGATTGGGTCTTGAAAGCCAGAATAGGGAATTCCTCAAAACTGGACTCCAATTTGATCGGACCCTATGAGGTGATCAAAGTACTTAACAATGGTGCGTATGTCCTGAAAGAACTCAAGATCGGAAAAGACTTGCCGAACATGTGAAACGCTCAGCACTTAAAAAAGTATCACGTGTGAGAACACGTGCATGTGATGTAAGATCCACGTGAATGCTTATATTATTAAAAAAGCTTAAATCCAAAACAGGTTAAGTTCCTTCTTTGCCGCATGGATTTATTTTTTGGATTGCTATGAAAAAGGGGTCTACCCACAGTGGCAGACCCCACGCACTATTCACGTGTGAGACACATGCATATGATGTAAGACCTATGTGAATGCCTATATTATCGTAGAGTTTAAATCCAAAACAGGTCAAGTTCTCTTTTTGCCGCATGGATTTATCTTTTGGATTGCAATGGAAAAGGGGTCTGCCCACAGTGGCAGACCCTACACACTATTCATGCAATCAAGAATCGTACTATGGGAATCACGTTACTTGTCAACGACCCAAGAAAACGTACGAAGGAAAAAGAGCTGTGCAACCAAAAACTTGCCAGCAGACCTCAAAATCGATTGTACTATGGGAAACACATCGTGCAATAAAATTCTTGCTGATGGTCTGAGAAAACGTACGAAGAGGAAAGAGCTGCGCAACCAAAAACTTGCCAACAGACCTCAAAATTGATCATACTATGGGAACCATATCGTGTAATAAAATTCTTGTCGATGGCCTGAGAAAATGTACGAAGAGAAAAGAGCTGCGCAACCAAAACCTTGACAGCAGACCTCAAAATCGAGCGTACTACGGTGATCACGTCGCTTGTCGACGACCTGAGAAAACGTTCGAAGAGGAAAGAGCTGCGCAACCAAAAACTTGCCAGCAGACCTCAAAATCGATCGTACTATGGGGATCACGTCGCTTGTCGACGACCCGAGAAAATGTACGAAGAGGAAGGAGCTGCGTAACCAAAAACTTGCTAGCTGACCTAAAATTCGATCGTACTATGGGGATCATGTCGCCCGTCGACGACCCGAGAAAATGTACGAAGAGGAAAGAGCTGTATAACCAAGAACCTGCCAGTGGACCTCGAAAACGATCGCACTATGGGGATCGCATCGTGCAAAAAAAAAAATCCATGCCAATAGCCCGAGAAAATGTACGAAGAAGGAAAGCATGGGTCAGGGTCTACCCGTTGGAAGCGGACCCTCCTAGACGACATTTTAGCAGCATGCAAAGCAAAGGTTAGGGAGGTCAGGGTCTACCCATTGGAAGCAGACCCATCCAAACAAAATTTTAGCTGCATGCAGAGGAAAAGTTAAAAGGGTCAAGGTCTACCCGTTGGAAGCAGACCTTCCCCAAATAACAGTTTACTATACACACGCCAGGCACTAAGACAAAAGTTAAAATCGGGCCCTGTTTATTATTTTCGAAAAAAAAAATATAATAATACAAAGGGAACGATCGATGGGGACGCGCACCCAGAAGTTCTATCTGCGAGAAGCGGGTCTTGGGCGGACCCACATAGACACGTCAGAGTAATAACGCCCAGTCTGCTCCCGATGAGAGCCGAGCCCCGGCCTTTTCCTTTACAGCGATGGATCTAGACAGTGGTTAACCAACCCCTGGAGCTGATTCCGAGCGCGGTCCCACTTGGGGTCGGAGAAGTCCAGCCACACGCGCGGGTCAAACTCTATCAAGACAAGTCATAATTGAAGTTAAATCTCCTTAGAACTGGATGGTCTAGAGCTAACATCCCTATCTCCGAAACTAATCTTGTCAATCATAGCTCGAGGAGGACTTACTAATAACTCGAAATCATGTACGACCGATTCCAGACGGTTACAACAAGGGTCAACTTTACCCCGGACACGGTCGATAAAGAAAAAGAGAATAGACTAAAGAGAACTGCACCGTTCTTATTATTTATACGGAGGGTTACAACGAGAGTCAGCTTCACAATGTACAAAATCAGGGACCCTAATTATCTCTGGCTAGAGGAGCGCAACCAATTCCGGCGCTTGGACCAGCCCCAGTGGAGGGTGGCATACCAGGGTCGGATTCATCACTGGATAAAATGACCGCACCAGACCCCTCACCAGTTGAGACCCCAAGACCAGGCTGACTGCCAGGGGCTTCTGAAGTTTGATCTGGCAGACTGGAAATGGGGATAAGCTCTTTGGCAATAGAGGCGGATGTAGAGGACCCGTCCTTTTCCACAGTAAGCATCTTCAGCACGTCAGCGGGATACGTGATGCTGATCCCATCCCCAAGCTGCTGCATGTAGTACTTGACGGAATAGTGGTCTCTCTCGACGCCTTTCTGCTCGTCAAACTGGTCTGGCGTTACCATCTCAGTGTGGCCTTCGAATTCCCTGTTCTCCCAGCCAGACCTGTAACTTTCTGCAGAAAGGACATCCACCTACCTCTGATACCTCGTCTTTAGTTTTTCTGCGTCCGCTAATCTATCCCTTAGCGTCGTCAGCCTCAGCTCCGCCTGCCACTGCGACAAGTCGACCAAAAGGGCGTTAATGTCAGCAAGGTCTTCGCCGTACTTGCGAGACAACTCTACTTGAGCCCCCATCAATTTTACGTGGTCCAAGTAAAGATGTCGGCTTACCTCGTTCGACCGGTCGAGTCTGCGTTGCAGAGAATGGGCCTCCAGTTTAGCTCTGGCTTCAGCTTTCCTCGCCTCCTTAGCGTCATCAACGGCCCTATCACGAACGAGGAAGGCTAGCCCTATCTCCGCCCCAGCGCTTTGCAGCTCTTGCTCCTTGACCTTGAGCTCGTTTTTGGCCAATCTGGTAGCCTTAGACTGAGCAAGCCCAATGGCCTCTGCTTCGGCCAGTCTCGCAGCTAGCTCCTCACTCCTAACCCTCTCGACACTCAGGATGTGAGCCACCACACTGCTGACCCTCGCCTTATCAAGGCTCCGATATAAATTGAAGTCAGTCCTCAACTCGGCAAGGGCAGCCTCGCTACGCTCGGCCAGTGCAGAGCGAGAGTTCAGCTCCTCGGTCAAGGCCCTGATGCGAGAGGAATAGAAATACCGGATGGCGTCTAGCTGCAAGATAAATAAATAAATAAAAAAAGAGTCAGTGCCTAACAAAGATCCTGAGAAGTATAGAGGCAACCAGATGAGCCAAACCTGCATGAAGGTACGGCTAGTGACGAGCTCGACGTTCTCCAATGAGAGTGCCTCCAGCTCGGGTCCTGCGGCTGGACTCTCCTTTTGGGCATTGTCCGCACCCGCAGAACAAAGCTCCACCCTGCCAACCGCGAGGGCACCATCCCCCTCAACTGGGCACGCCCCCAAAGTAGCAGCGGCAGGGACGGAGGAATGCTGGGCGCTGCCGAGAGCACCATCGGCCACGGCGGGAGGTGGTGTGTTCCCTCTTGATGGGCCGCTGCGCACGGACCTTCTTCTCCTTAGAAGGGTCAGCGTGGCCCTGTCGTCGTCACTGTCAGACGAGGGGGTAACCCTGCCCCTCTTCTCTGCTTGGCCCTCTTTTTCTTTAGATGAGCCAACCTCGTGGCGCCGCTTTATTGGGACCGAGGGAGGGGAAGACAGCCGAGATTTCAACCTCGGAGCCCCTCCACTGAACTCGGCTATTTCCTTACCAAGGCAAGCAGCACCCGACTTCGAACCGGAGTCAAGGGTGGCTGAGGTTGGTGCAGCAGACCCCTCGGGCAGACTCAGGGGTATTCCTTCTCCATAGCCAGCGGGTGCCTTGGGGCGAGCCTTATACCCAGCGGTTCCCCCCTAGACAGGGGAGGGGTCTGCAGATGGGCCCGTCTCAGATTTTGTAAAGAACAAGCAACATATTTAGATCACGGCCATAACCCGATCGACGAAGCTCAAGGATGCAGAAATGAACCCACCTCTAGCCCTCTTAGGGGCGGCGGCTTCCTCCCTATGAAGCCTGATGCACTCCTCGAGCTCGTGGCTAGTCGGCGCCACTAGGTCGTTGGAGCCCGCTAACTAGCTTGAAGCCATAACCTGACGACCCACTATGGCGATGCGATCGTGCTCGTCCTGGCGGAATCAGTTCAGGATAGAAGCATCAAGTCGGCTCTGCAGGTGCTTTGTGATGACCCAGGTGTCCAGAGGGAAGGGAAGGTATGAGACCATCCTGGGCATCATATTCATCACCTGGGGGTTGAGGGTAGCCTGGATATGCTGGTAGTCCTCAGGAGATCCGAAGATGACGATCCCTTCCAGGCCTTTGAGCTGCCCTGCCGACAAATACGGCTTGAACCTGTTTTTTTTTCTGCAGATGCTGCACAAGACAAAATAACGTGAGCAATAATAGACGAGGAGAATGCAGACCCGAAAATCACGACCTAACACTTACTCTGCAGGAAAACTGAGGGAATTTGGAAGTACTCTCCATTCACCCACGGGGAGCACCATGCCCCTCCAACGGCGTGTAGCCTAGAATGGGAGTCCTATTGCTTGTCTGACCTCGGCAAGCCCCAGAAAATGTGACGTCCCGGGAGTGGTTGAAGGTAAAAGGTGGGGTAGGAACTCTTTTTAGGGATGAGGGTGAGTTTGTAAGCATAAAAGACCACCTCCAAGTTAATATGCAGGTTATAAAGAACTGATTTGCATTAAACTACATCGGGTAGATCCCTGTCAAAGCGAAAAATTGGTGGATCAGAGGAGGAAGAGGGCTCCAGATGTTTTCTTCCCAAAATAATAGAGCCTTCAGGGGCAGAGGGACGTAGATACCAGTCTGCGGGGCCCTCAACTTTTTGTAGCGTAACTCCTCCAGAGAAGCAGAGCTGTCTCCTCAGCGAATCCAACTCCGAGTCTACGACGGGACGTAATTCCTGATCTTGATTTAAGGCCATTGTTTTGAATACCATCGAAAGAGCAAAAGTCTCTAAAAAGAGGGAAGTCAGAAACCCTAGGATTTTATGAGGTTAGAATAATTGAAAATTTTAGTAAAGTAGCAAATGAGCATAAATACGACTTTTATAGAGGGGGAGCCGAAGAGTTTTTCTGGAAAAGGGGAGAGCAAAAGAGACCGAACAATCGAAACTTCGAAATTTAAAAAGTTTTGTGACATGGGATGACATGCCTCTGTGTCGGCAAGGGGGAGCCACGTGTATCCCTCAAATTGGAAGAACGGAGAAACGATTTCCCCACTTGATGAATACGAATCCATCAAGTAAAGAAATGGGGGCAGTTGTGGGACCCGTTCCCAAATCATACACTACGTGGACGATTAAGTGGCAGAACAGGTCATAAACGGGGCCCACCGTCCGACAGGTGTCGAGAATGACTAGCTAAAGACCACGCGAGTCACACGTGATACCACATCGGCCATTGGGCTGTCCGAGGTTAGAGCCGAGCCCGTCCCAGACCCTGGATGGACTCGGCCCAGTCCGATTCTTACCTCGACAGCTGGGGGTCAGAAGCCCCAAGGGTCTTCCACCAGAATACAATAGAAAGTAACTCACAGCTCCAGACCCAGACAGAGCATTTAATGCGATCTTGAGTAGGTGTGCACAGGGGGCAAGCCATCCTAACAGAACGGAGATTTGTCCGAATCTCGCCCCTGACAGACTCGAGCCATATGAGACGGCGGAAACTAGGCTACAGCAGTGCAGGGGAGATCACGGTAATCTCGGCCCGTGACCTCTGGAAAAAGTCTTGAGGAAAAAGGTCCTCAGTCCTGAGATTGAGAACCGGGTGGTTCACAATCTCAGGACTATATATATATGAGTCATGCGTCCCCAAAGGGGGCATATATGCTTACAAAAAAAGAAATATTTTAAAAGTTCATAAGCAAGAAAAAAGACATACTCATACAGAGAAAAACTGAATCTTTGCTACTCAATCTCAAGGGTAAATATCTGATTTAAGTATCAGAGAGTCTTTGCAGGTGGTCACTCCCGCCTCTCCGACCCTGCCTGAAGTCAAAAGCTCTTTAGGATAGCAAGGACACGTGAACAGTTGGAGGATACAACACCAGCGGTTCAGAAACACGTGGACAGTTGGTGAAAATCGCTCCAACAGTAAACATCATTAATGTTTTGATTACTGATTTATTTTTTTAAATAAAATTCTTCTTCGGTCCCATATAATCCCCAACTAAAATCATATTTGTTTTCGTCTCTCTTTGATGAAAATTTTCTTCAAAAATTATATTTGGTCTCAAAAATACTTTCTTCCAATTTATTGACCTAGACAGCAAGCATGACGTCATTTCTAGGCGAGACCTCCGACTCGAGAATGTACCATTGTGGGGCCAGAGGCCTACAGTGGTGGTTGTTGTTTGGTCATTCTCATTGGTCTCTTCCTTGATCTCGACATCTGCCAAGATAGAGAATTCGATGGAAGTGGAGTTGAGCCCATCTTTGCTGAAAGTGAACACCTGGTCCTACTCTTTGTCTGTACTATGAGTCTTGGTCTTGATGGAGTGAGTTCCGATGACAAGTTTTGCATAGACATTTGATACAAATGGCATA
Source organism: Parasponia andersonii (assembly GCA_002914805.1). Classification (NCBI taxonomy): domain Eukaryota; kingdom Viridiplantae; phylum Streptophyta; class Magnoliopsida; order Rosales; family Cannabaceae; genus Trema; species Trema andersonii. The sequence goes on along the minus strand of JXTB01000187.1, from coordinate 72,312 downwards.
GATGATGATGATTGTTTGGCTTTGACAGCCCAAACCTAGAGGAAATGTTCTTATTCAAAATAAGACTAACGGTTATCCAAACCTAAGATCTCCAAACTTGCCTCGAGGCTTCGGGTTGATAATTGGAAGAAAGTGTTTACAGTCTTCTTCTTCCTATTTTTTTTTTTTTTTTTCTTTCTTCCATTTTTTTCGTCTAGAAGAAAATAATCTAATACACTAAGGTGCATATAAAACTTGTACAGAGATCTATCAATTAAACCATTAGATTTAATCCTGTGGCTAAAAAATGATCTTATTTTTAGGAGCAAAATGACAGCTCTTATAATAGAATTTTTCTGTTCTGTGCATTATTTTGTACTGTTTTCTTTTAAATTAAAAAACTTATAAAATTTGGATTTTAAGGATATTATCATATTAAATATTAAAAGTGATTTTTATAAGAAATTCATCACAATATCAATTGGAAAATTTACTCTGATGGTGAATAGTGATTTAGAAGATCGAGGAATTACTCGTAAGCCTCTAGTAATTGTGCCTCTTATTTGGTTTTGTATTCCTTTATTAATTGTTTGTAGAACATTATAGTTTCATCGATTAGTTATTTATTTGGGGTATTTTTTCATTGGATTTTTTCATAGGATTGATTATAAGTATTTGTAATGCATTACTTGATTATAATGAATGAATTTCGTTTTTTATAAGTTTTAATTTCTAAAGACAAAACTGTAAGGTTATTCAATGCCCATAATTATTGTGTGAAGAGCAGCCAACATGAGTCAAATTGTTCGACATATGAAAGCTTGTGGATATTGTGGGATACTGAGGCAGATTTCATCAATAATAAATAATTATATCTAAAGGATGTTATATATGTGTACTTCTATTATATTTAATATTTGTCTAAATATAAAAGGTCATTTAATACTTCAAACAAGGGTAACTTACCTATTATGATCAACATTTTTATTATTCAGTTTTCATTTTTTTAAACATATTCCATCAATCCTAATATTCTAATTCTCATTTTTTTAAAGGGATAATTTTCATTAATTTTAATCATCCATATATTTTAATTGACAATTAAGTTAACTTAGTATAAAAAAGTGACAAACTTTTTTTTTTTCGAACTTTAAAAGTAAAGGTAAGCTCACGTACATTTAACTCATGTTGAAAAAAAATTAATAAATTGAAAATATCAATGAAAATTGTAGATATTTGATAATCAAATTATATTAAAAAATTAAAATTTATATTATAAGTAAAAAAAAAATAAAATGTGAAAGTCACGTTCTAAACTTATTATGCCAAATAAATAATGCAATTAAATTCCCATAAAAAATAATTCAATTAAATTCTGAAATATTTAATTTGATATTTTTAAAAATTAAAATTAAGCATAACAAGAAAAATTTAGAATTGTCCATAAATTTAAATGGAATATTTTTTTTACATTCCATAAAAGATTTGTGACACAAATGATCCTTGAACTATTCAACTTGTGGCAATTTAGTTATCAAAATTTTAATTGTGGTAATCAAACTCTTGAATTTTTTTATTTGAAATAATTTAGTTCCATCTAAATTACAACTCACACACATGTGAAGAGCATATTATAAGATCTGAAAATATATTTTAAAAAAATAAATTGAACAAAGAATTTGAAAAAAAAAAAAAGAAAAAATATATTATTTATATTTTTTTAGACTTCATGGAGCTACAAATTTAGAAAAAACAAATTTATCTGGCCATTCATTTTTATGCTTAATATTTCCTAATTACCATATAAATATATTATCAGATGCCATCAAGTGCTCGTCACGTGTTTTTTGGGTAAAAAATTTAAAAATAATTAAGTTGCAATTTAGACAATCTATGAACATATTGACACAATTGAAACTTTGAGGATCAAATTACCATAAAGTGTGTAATTTAGGGATCATTTGTACATGAATTTGAATCAAAATAGAATAATATTAGTTTCCTTTCATGAACTAAAATTAGAATGTTTCTAAAACAAAGAATTAAAATTAGAATGGAAATAAGTGGAATTAGTACCATTGGTTGAGCAAAAACAAAAATACCCAGTGAAAAACTCATCATATATATATAATCCACAATTTGCTCAAATTTTAACTCCAAAAGCAATATTACATGTTTTAATCTATTCAGTTCATTCACAAAACTGCCAAAGAAAGACAAACATGGTCAATTCCATATCCCAACATATAAACTATCATCCTATAAAATACGATGGGATATGTTGTAGCACTTTTTATTAGGTCATCACATTGTTAAAGTTTCCACATAGATAATTATAAATCTAATAAAAAGTTACTCAATAAGAGACTTAAAACATTATAACCAAACTTCTAACACAATATTTTCAGAATTGTCAGGTATTGATGCGACACTTCTTTTTTGTTTTTTTTCCCCCTTTCAACTGTAATATAGATTGTCAGTCTAAAACTATTGTTCCGCATAGATTGCAATTAATCACTGCAGATATGCACCCTAAAAGCCCTTTCGAATAAGCCTTACAAAGAATCTTCAGTGACCTGTGTCCATGAAGTACGCAGAACAGCAGGCCCCTACCGAAAGTTTGACATTGGCTGTCCTGCAAAAAATGAGAAGTATATTACGCAAATTGGTACTATAAACCTGGAATAGATTAGATCTCTTGTTATCAATATTGTTTAAAGATAGCCGCAAAAGTTGGATGAGGACACCATTCTTTGGAATCATATCCATATTAAAAATCAAAATTGTTACAAGCAAACCAAACGATAACAAGGAATAAATATATGAGAAATATCAAACTTGGTCATGATACAAATAGTAGCGTTAAAATGTCTAGTAAGCATTGGATAAGTTGACGTTCACTCTTTCAGCATTATTAGGTGCAGAAACTATAACAAGGGACTTACTGATTTTATGAATAGTTCAATGCAACATGCCATCCAATTCTTGCCTGTAACGAGCTAGATGCTGCGATTGCAAAATTAATAAGAAACTGTTAAAATATATTTCAAGTATTACTGAAAAAGAGATAAACTGAACTAGAAGGAATGAGGCAATACAAAATATCAGAGCAGACAAGCATTAAGCAAATGCATAAAAACACACACACACACATGCACCCAAACACACAAGGGAGAAGTATAGTAACAATTCACACCCCTGTGATCAGACTTCGAAAAACAGACCTCTGAGCCTGAGGTTTAGCGGATGAAGTTCAAAAAACAGCCTTCCTTTATAAACGGAAATCAATAGTTATTTATAAGAGTGGAAAGTGGGAAAAAATTAGAGTGACAATAAAACCTTGTTTAAATGGTGAAAATCTAATTAATCAAACAGCTTAGATGAATAATGAGTCATACGTTAGTATAAGCATATACACCAGCCTCTGTTGGTCCTACTGGACTTCCCCTCTTGATGAATTTCCCATCTTTATATATATAAAGAAGTGGGATCCCAGTTGATAACTCTAAGCCAATAACCTGTTAACAAAAAATTTGGAAACTATTATAGGACATAGCACATAGACTTCAGCAGTCGAAACAAATACAGTCGCTACCTCCTGAGAAGTTAATTTGTCAAGATACATAATTATAGACCTCAATGAGTTCCCGTGAGCAGCAACCATCACATTCTTTCCTGATTGAAGATGGGGTTCAATCTGCAATCGGAATTTTCATTTGAGTATTCAGAAACAGAGACATTAAGATGCTTTTGAACAAAAACGAAAACATAGAACTGAACATCTTAAAGATTAGCTAAATATTTGATAAGGATCAGTGGATATCGATATAAGAATCTAAGAACAGCTGGGACGTACTTACATGTTCTCTGAAATAGGCAACAGCCCTTTTTGAACACATTTCCAAGCTCTCACCACTAGGGGGAGGAATATCAAAACTTCTACGCCACTCATGCACCTGTTCCTTACCATATCTTTCGGCTGTCTCCTGCTTATTAAGACCCTGTAATTCTCCATACCTAATACAAAAATATCAGACATTTTCATGCCGTGGAATATCTGTAGGAAGTAATGAGTTACTCAGAGCAAGAATTGTAAAAAGTAGAGTTTAAAAGAAAAGTACATTCTTTCATTCAATTGCCAAGACGTTATAACTGGAATTGATTGCTTCTTGGTATCTTCACTGTAAACTCGAGTCCAAGCTCTTGCCTGTTCACTCTCTTTATGAATGATAATAGGCACCTACGGGGATGGTTTGGTTAAGCATATGATTTGCTTGCTCGCAATTTTGAAAGTCAAAAGAGAGCTGATATTATAGGCCATGTTTCAAAAATAAACAATTTCAAAATATCAAATATCTCAAAGAATCAAATATTAAAGCTTGACTTAAATTTTGCAAAAATTAATTTTAAATGAATAAATACAGGTACCTTTTGGCGGCGGTGCTGAGTCATGGCAAGCATAGCCGTCATCTGTGCACGAATAAGTGAAGAGGTGTATATTACATCTACTGGAATGTTGCTAATTCTTTTACCAGCTTCAATTGCTTCATCCACACCTCTCTTTGTCAAGGGCACATCAACACAACCAGTGAACAAGTTCTTCTCATTCCATAAAGACTCACCATGTCGAATTAATATCAAAGCAGCTTCACCTACAAATAAATGTAAACGTAATCAACAGTTTATAGGCAGGCAGGAACAAAAAAACTAATTTTCTCCGAATTAATATCAGAACTATCTTCCGGCCGAACTCAAGTTGCATATGATATTTGTGTTCTCTTAGTATTCATAGTTCAATGCAAAAGGCTTGACATGAACATAACACATGGTAACGTATCAATGTTAATGAATTACAACTAAAGCAATTAAGTTGAAAAAACACAAAGAAAAGTCCTCACTTGATGTCTTCCGAGAATTGTTGGTGGTATTAGGTGAGCTAGATATGGCAGCCTGATCTGGCATTGAAGTATGAGAAGTCGAAGTTCGAACTATATGCAATTGATAAGGTTTAGAGTTACAATATCCTTTTCTGAAAAATCCATTGTCATCTACAATACCCTTTGAGATAAATCTCTTCCCTGATACCTTAACAGACCCAGAAATATTGTCACTACCACAGAGCTGAATACACCCAACATATTGGTGGAGAACAGCTGCATCCATTCTGTTAATCCAACCAAAAACTCATCAAAACCCAAAAAAAAAAAAAAAAAGAAAAATAACACAGAAAATACCTCCCTTCATCCAAAATAATAATTTTAAAAAAACTAAAAAAAAATTAAAATTTAATATTTGTCCTTCAAATTCCTCGAATAGGTCCAACCAAAAAAAAAAAACGAAAAAAAAAACCTCAAAAGGGCCTAGAGTGAAAATTTTTTAAATTAAAATACCCATCATTCATTTTTATTTTATTTATTTCATAATAATTATTATTATTTTGAAAAAAACGACTTTACATCACAAGCCTGTAATAATCAAAAGGTCTCATTATTTTGAATTTTTGATGGACTAATCTGCTGTTACTACATTTCTCTCTCTTTCAAAATAAATTGGGACAAACAAAATGAAAAATAAACCCACAACGAAAATACCAAGAAAAAAAATAGCTAATTAGCAAATTAAAGATACAATTACAAAATCAAACGTGATCCCAAATCAAAGAATCAAATATGAAAAATACCCAGATGAGGAAAAAAAAAAAAAAAAAGAGAGAGAGAGAATCATAATATATTAAGAGAGAAAACTCACATTGATATAAGATGAGACGAAATGAGAGCAGTCACTCTAGAACTAAAAGGTGTTTGGTAAAGCTACTCAAAAATCAGAGAGATCGACTGAAGCCGACTCCACAGAGGTGGCGGTTTTATACAAATTTAGCGGGGAACGCTAAAGAGCTTAGTGGAGTGGGGGACCGAAAGCGACGTCGTTCTTTATTTTCTGAGTTTTCTGCTCTGAATATTTTTATTGGCTTTTTTTTTTTTTTTGTTTAACCTTTTGGTTGCAATTAACACTTTCCCTTTTCTTTTTTTCAGGTAAATTTAACGCTTAACATTTTCGTTTTTTTTTTTCTAATGGAATAATACTTTTCTTTTGCTTCAATGTTCTTCTAGGAAAATTTATTTTTATCTTCTAAGTATTTTAAAGCTAAACTAATTTTAATTTTTGGAGGAAAAAATTATTCTCTTGAATTATTAAATATATACACATTTCACCATTCTAGTTTATTAAGTTGATCACATGCGAAAAAAATAAAATTACTAGTAGTTTAAACCTGTAACCAAATAAATATGCTTAACCCGAAAAAAAAATAAAAAATAAAAGCGATCCATTTTTCACTCTAGATATTCGGATAGCAAAGATATTAATTGCAACAGTTATCATTATTTTTTTCTCCGTTCTTTTTTGTTTTAACATAATAATAACCATCTTTTCTTCTTGTTGTGCCCCTCAGAGGGCTATTGTCGTTATGTGTTTTAGCTGTACTGTAATTCGTGCTGCGGGGAAAAAAAATATGAACGTTTTGGTGAACAAAACTTTCTACTATTTAAAAGTAGTATTTAAATATTTAATAAATTATAAATTATAGATATTATAGAATGACATCGTAAAAATATTTATATTATATAATAAAATTAGTTTCATAAAAACGAAATTAATGTATTTATCAAATTCTGTTTAAAATAATAGTTATATAGTAAATTTTAAAATTTATAAACCAAAAAATCAGTTGCTTCTCTTTATTTTAAACTACCTTCAAAATCTATAAGTAGTCTCTAGAATCAATCTCAACAAAAAGTTTTTTTTTTTTCTTTTTGCATTATTATCTCAACCAAAGCCTTAACTATAGCCTACTTCCACTCTCAAATTCTCACTACTCAATACTATTTTTTCTTCTTCCCAAGTGCAATATTTTTTTTTTTTCTTCACAATTCAAGATTATGTATTACAACATATTTTATTCCTTACAATTACTAAAAAATATAACTATTTTTTTATTACAATTTAGATGAAATATTTAATTTATAAACATGTATGATATGAGTTGATCCAGATTAATTTGTTAGTTTCTTTACGGAACGAGTTATAGATGTTTTTTTTTTTTTTTGCCTTTTACAAAAATAAAAGATAAAGCATATTCTGGAGAGTATATCCTTGCTTATGCTTCACGAATATGCTTTTAAGGCTCAATTAACGAGCAAGTAGAAAAGATTTTCTTTTTTCTTTTTTGAAAGGGAAAAGAAAAGATTCTTTGGATCAAACTTCAAACTATAAAGGGAAAGGGAAGAGGTCAGATATTAACATTTAACCTTTAAGAGTAATGCTGTAAGCCAGGACGTGTCAATTTATTATTCGTTATTATAATGATGTGTTAATTTGTTATGGATGATTTGAAATAATAAATTAAGTTTTATATAAATTCCCCTTTAAATGGTTTATGGCTTCAACGATGACTGGTGGTATTCCTGAGATAAGGGAAAGAGTTTAAATGGTTTATGGTTTCAACGATGACTGGTGGTATTCCTGAGATAAGGGAAAGAGTCAGTTGGCTTGAGGAAATTATTGGCGCTCCTCGAGGGAATGGTGGTGCGAGTTTGACAGACCAAATTGTGGTGCTTTTCGAGCAAATGTTGTTGCTGCAAAATACCGTGCCCAATTTGAGGAAAGATCTAGAGAATCAATTCTTCACCTCGGTGGAGAGCAGCAGATCCATAGCAAACTAGATGAATGAAAGGGTGAAAACTCTTGAGGAAGAGTTAATGTTGGTGAAAACGGCTTTAATTTACCCTCCCCCTAGGCAAAGGGAAGTGGGTGTTGGTACTTCAAAGATTAAAGTCCCTGAACCAAAACCTTTCAATGGTTCCGGAAATGCCAAGGAATTGGAAAACTTCCTTTGGGATGTCGAGCAGTATTTCAAGGCTGCCCATATCCCTGAGGAGGAGTGCGTCATTATAACGAGCATGTACCTGACCGAGGATGCGAAACTATGATGGAGGACCCGGATTGAGGACGATGCTAATGTGGGTAGATCCAAGATCGAGACTTGGAAGACGCTGAAAAAGGCAAGAAACCCTCTTCTTCGAAGGAAGGTAGGAGATCCGAGAAGAAGAAGGACTGTAGAAATAACAACAAAAAGGGTGCTACTATAGCATCCACCGAGAAAGGCAAGGCTAGGAGCTGTTACATTTGTAATGGTCCCCATATGATGCGAGACTGTCCAAATAGGGAGAAACTGAGCGCACTAGTCGCTCAAGATGGTGATGAAGACCATGTCCCGATGGAAGGAACCTCTCGGATGAATCCTTTGCAGTTACTCAATGCAATCACTACGGAGAAGCAGACTCAGCCCAAGGGTCTGATGTACGTGACAACTTGGGTGAATGGCAAGGAAGTGATGGCCATGATAGACACGGGTGCTACAAATAACTTTGTGTCACGGCGTGTTGCTGATCGGTTGGGGTTGGTTATTACGAAGAATTCAACAAAGCTTAAAGCTGTGAATTCTGATGCTTTGCCCATCCATGGCTCGGTAGTGAGCAGTTTGAAAGTTGGCACTTGGTAGGCTGAATGCAACTTCATGGTAGTAAATCTTGACGATTTTGTCCTAATACTTGGCATTGAATTTCTGGGGCTAGCCAAAGCGTTTGTTGCACCGCACATTAAAGGGATTTTGATTGGCGATGAACGAAGCCCTTGCTTTGTACACGCGGTATCCAAGGGTCCAGATGTTGGAAAGTCTAAGGAGATTGAATTGAAAATAGCCAAGCAATTCAAAATAGGAGTAAAGAGGGGTGAGCAGGCATATGTTGCTACGTTAATTAAAATAAAACCAGAATTGTTTGAGGAAGTGCCTGATAGTGTAGTGGAACTATTGGATGAATTCGCTAGCACAATGCCACTCGAACTACCCAGAATTCTCCCACCAAGGAGGGCGGTTGATCACAAGATCGAGTTGGAACCAGGGACTCGGCCTCCTGCCATAGAATGGCTCCATCAGAGTTGATGGAATTGCGGAAACAGTTGGATGAGTTACTGAATGCCGGCTTGATTCAGCCATCCAAAGCTCCTTATGGTGCCCCAGTACTATTCTAAAGGAAGCAAGATGGATCCATACGGATGTGTGCAGACTATCGAGCCTTAAACAAAGTCACGGTGAAAAACAAGTATCTGATGCCTAATGCTGCTGACTTGTTTGATAGACTGTCAAAGGCTCTGTACTTCACAAAATTGGATCTATGATCTGGCTACTGGCAAGTAAGAATTACGGCAGGAGATGAGGCCAAGACTTCATATGTAACAAGGTACGGGTCATACGAGCTTTTAGTCATGCCATTTGGCTTGACCAATGCTCCTGCTACTTTCTACAATTTGATGAATGACGTGCTATATGAGTTCCTTGATCGATTTGTGGTCGTATACCTGGATGACATTGTCATTCATAGTGAATCTCTAGATGATCATTTATGGCATTTGAGGGAAGTTTTCTCTAAGTTGAGGGAGCACAAGCTGTATGTTAAAAAAGAGAAATGTGAGTTTTGTCGTCAAGAAATCAAGTTCTTAGGACATTGGGTTAGCAAAGGGCAGATCCGAATGGACGAAAAGAAAGTGGAGGCAATTGTAGATTGGCCTACTCCTAAAAAGCTCGCAAACCTAAGATCTTTTCTTGGCTTAGCTAATAATTATAGGAAATTCATCAAGGGCTATTCCAAAAAAGTTAGTCCTTTGACGGATTTGCTCAAGAAAGATCAAAAATGGAGGTGGACTGATGAATGTCAAGAGGCGTTTGACAAGTTGAAGGTTGTTGTCTTATCAGAACCTATCTTGAAGTTGCTTGACTTTGAGAAACCATTCGAGATTCAAACTGATGCATCAGACAAGGCCATTGGTGGGTAGTTGTTCAGGAAGGTCATCCTATAGCCTTTGAAAGCAGAAAGCTAAAGGATGCCGAGCAGAGGTACTCGGTATATGAGAAAGAGATGACTACAATAGTGCATTGCCTTGAGACTTGGAGGCATTACTTGCTGGGGATAAAGTTCACGGTGTACACTGACAATGTGGCGAACACCTACTTCAAAACCCAGAAGAAATTGACTCCAAAACAAGGTCGCTGCTAAGAATTTCTTGCAGAATTCGATTTTGTGTGGATCCACAAGCATGGAGCACAAAATCAAGTGGCAGATGCATTGAGTAGAAAAAACATACAGTCATATGTGGCAGCGTTGTCTTCGGTGAAGTCAACTTTTCTCAAACGAGTGAAGGAGCAGTCCTTGCTCGATTCCACCTTTTTGAAACTGAAACAACAACTAGTTAAAGGAACAATTCGTCGATATTGGATTGAGGATGACTTGCTGTATGCCAAGGGCGGCAGGTTATATATGCCAAATGGGGGTGGATTAAGATGAGAATTGCTGCAGGAAACACATGATCCACATTGGGCTGGTCACCCAAGAGTGGAAAGAATGATGGCTTTGTTGGGAAAGTCATACTGCTGGCCAAAAATGAAGGACAAGGTGGAGTCCTATGTGAAAACTTGTTTGGTTTGCCAGCAAGATAAATTGAAAAGGAAGAAAGAGGCAGGGTTACTACAGCCGCTGCCTATTCCTGAAAAGCTATGGCAGTCAATCTCCATGGATTTTATTATGGGGTTTCCAGAGGTGAAAGGGATGAGATCAATCCTGGTGGTGGTTGATCATTTTTCCAAGTATGGGATCTTCATTCCTGCACCACATGCATGTCCGACTGATGTTACTACGGAATTGATCATGAAGAATATGGTGAAATACTTTGGCTTACCTGAGGACATTGTGAGTGACAGAGACTCTCGGTTCACGGGCAGGTTTTGGACCATACTATTCAACATGTTGGGGTCAGATTTGAAGTTTTCTACTGCAAATCACCCACAAACTGATGGTCAAATCGAGAGAATGATTCAGTTGCTGGAGGTATACCTAAGGCATTATGTCACTGTGAGTCAACGAAATTGGGTGGAGTCAATTGATATGGCACAATTCTGCTACAACATCCATTAGTCCTCAGCCACGGGAATGATTCCTAGCAAGATCATATTTGGGAGACAACCCTTGACTCCACATGAAGTAGCCAAGCAAAAGTCCCAGGGGTCCTGTCTGGCGGCATACAGATTTGCCAGAGATAGAACTGAACTCCTTTAGCAGACATGGGATAGCCTAGCCAAAGCATCTAAGATGATGAAGAAATATGTGGACAAGCATAGGAGAGAATTGGAGTTCAATGTAGGGGATAGAGTGTTGCTGAAGCTTACTCCTCAAATTTGGAAGAAGGTGACTGATAAGCAGTACCATAAGGGGTTGGTGCAAAAATACGATGGCTCCTTTGAGGTTGTGAAGAAGGTGGGTAATGTTGCTTATCGATTACGGTTTCCTGAACGTTTCAAGATACACCCAATGTTCCATGTGAGCTTCTTGAAACCATACTATAAGGATGCGGCCAAAGGGTGAACCGTAGCGAGAAGAGCTCCTCCTATTGTGAGGAAGTAATTTGAGAAGAAAATTGCAAAAATCCTAGATCACAGATCTTTGGGTGCCAGTAAGAAGAATCACCGCACTGAATTCCTCATTCAGTAGGAAGGTGAGGATGAGGCAGATGCTACATGGGAGAAAGTAGTGACCCTGTGACAGTTCGAAGACCAACTGAATGCCTACTTAAATATCCTCCCAATGAGGACGTCGGTTTCTTCTGGTAGGGGTGGTTTGTTAGCCCTTTAGTCGATAACTAGGACTGTGTCATGGTGAGGAGCTGCACCATGGCATGAGTCCAAGGTGGGGGATGCACGCAGTGCGCACCACCATGTGAGTAGACCAAGGCTTGCTTGGCAGGGCAAGACCATGGCATGATGATTAGGCACACGGGTATGCCAGGATGACCCGAGATTGCACGAGTCGAGGCGGGGTTGCCCGAAGGTTGACATGCTTGGTGATGCATGGCGGCAACACTGCCTGGTGCCGTGGGCACTAGGCAGGCCATGCACGTTATGTGCGGGCACATGGCATACAGCACACATCGAGAACCTGCGCGTGCTGCGAGGGCGTGCATAACAAACCGCGAGGTGGCTGTATGTCAGGATTACACTTGCAAATGGTGGCGTGAAGAAAGACGCACGCGCATTGAGCAGCGCGCGCACACGTGGGCCGATGCGCGGTGCAGTTACTAATAGTTCGACATGTGCGCTAGAGGCGGACGTGTCCAGACGGTCACGGACAGTTACGAGCATGCGGTTGCATGGCACATTAAACATGTGCGCGCATGCTGAAACAACACCAAGCCATTACAAGGCGGGTGTCAGCTTTGTCCCAGGCAGCTGCATATGAAGAAGATGTGAACGGTTGGGAAACTACCCAGTAGAGGTGCTAGCGCATGCTGGCTTGTCCAGCGCTGTCTTAGGCAGTTGGGGGTGTCAACTGCCATGCATGCTTGCATGCATGCCTATAAATAGATGATTGTTTATACAGAGTCATCAGCAACTGTTGTGATGTCCTACACATTACTTTATATCCTTTTAGAAGAGTAATAAAAGGTTGGGAAGATTGCCCGTACTCTGGTGTGTGTGTTCATAACCTTGTCCCTATTTCATAGTCTGTGTGCGTGAGCGTAAACACTGTGCCGAATTAATGTGAGTGAAAACACTGAGACCCGAAAGTGTGCGTGTTGGTGTTGGCTGACTAAGTGCGGTGCTTAGTGCCATCACAGGGAAAGTTTGCGGTGAAAAATTTAACCCCATGATTCTGATACATTACATTGTGTTAAGTATGATATAGTGTTCAACGTTACATTAACCGTTTGAGGGATTTGAATGTTAGGTTAGAACTACTTTCTATATGCAAGAGATAAAAAAAAAAAAAAAAAATTGCTTTAAAAGGAAAAGTTCAAAACAATTGAAGTTTTTTCGATATTGGATGCACAATTACCAATTCATGATCTGGATATATAGAATGAAAATTTGATTATCATTCTTCTAGAATGTTTATAAAATCTTTTCATTTATTACTTTTTGATGAAAATTTTATTTTACGAAATATGTATCCTAATTTTTGCCTAATCCTTTTTCTGATGATCAGTTAAGATACTTTCTTTCTATTTCATATCTTCTACTCAAATCAAAGACATGTCTATAGTATATATAGTAAGTCTCTATAAGCAGGACTTTAAAATATGTGCTTGGCAGCTTATATCTTTGTTTCCTTCTATTTATATCTTTTTTTTTTTGTAGCTTTTCTTCTAAATAATTTATTTAGTAGTTAGGGTTAATATGATATTTGTGTTCCTTTTCTTTTTTTTTCTTCTCTTTTTATTTCGAGCCACAACCCTCTTACGTGGTAATAGAAGTATATTGGCTTCTACTACTACCGAGGGTAGTAGAAGTACACTAGATTTAAGACCAGTTGCCAAACTCATTTCCAAGTCATGCAATTGTGGAGTCCCCTATTAGTAAACGGGTATATGTATATTTGTTTTTTCAATTTTAATGGAGGGTCCAAAATTTAGAAGAAAAATTAGGTAAATAAATAATATTTTAAATTTAATTAAATAAATATTAATTTTTAATTTTTGTAATTAAATGTTCAAATATATATTTTTATACTTAGTAGATAAATATATCTACTTATTTCAAGTCAGTTATGTTACTGAAATAGTCTGAATATATAAATATTCATACTTACTACATAAATATATATACAATATATTTTGTTATAAAATATGGAAAATAGACATTTAATTTAATTGGATAAAAAATTCGATCATTTTGCTATAAGACCCAAATTAGAATAGTAAATATTTGTTTATTTTTTATTTTTTAAATTTTAATGGAGCATCCAAATTCTAGAATTTTATAATTGGTATTCTAATCTCCTTTTTTTTTTCGGTCGAAATGGTATTCTATTTACTATAAATGGAAAATTTCAAATCCTATCTTTTTCTATATTTATTTCCAGTTCTATTATTAATATTTTAAATAAAGAAAATAAGAGATCAACAATTCATTTTCAAGCTTTTGTTGTGTACCTTTCTTTATATATACATTTTATATTTTTATTAAAATTAAAATGAAATCAGCACGTGCGTTGCACGTGCCTTTTCTCGTTAGTATTATATTATGCACGAATTACTACTTAGCAGTTACGCATTGAGACTTCAAAAGTAATTGTGTTCGAGTTAAATAATTTATTAGGCTCCACTTGCTATACTTGATGTTGCTTTTGTCCAACGGTACTCCATAAATCTAGAAAGAAAAAAGGTATAGATTGTGCTTCTGATGTGTCTTCCCCCCGGCCACCCTTCGTACTCTTTTTCTCTTAGCAAGTAATCCTAAAATTAATATTTCAAGCAACAAAAAAAAATCCTAAAATTAATAGAGTTAAGATCTACAACTCTTGAATTTTTTTTTTTTATTTATTTAGGGGAACAACTCTTGATTTAATAAGGAGATGAGATGCATAATTCTGAACTCTTTCATAATTCTCCTTACATATAAATATATATATATATATATCAACAATAAAATCGAACTAAACTCAAATTCCGTAATTGATTTAAGTGATTACCAAATCTCATATATAGTTCGTAGATGAAACCGTCTATTACTTCAGATAGCTAAAGATTAATTTCGTCATTAAGACACATAACAGGTACAAGAAGTACCCCACCCAAAAAAAAAACAAAAAAGAAAGAAAGAAAGAAAAGAGAAAAGAAAACTAGTGGCATATTATCCCAAATAATAATAATAATCATAACATGGAAGAATGTATTCTGATGATATTATAATGAGGATTACTGATCCTCGTCAGTGGGCAAGTACTTCTTGAGGAGCTCTTGGCAGCCGGCTAAGGGTTGGTCCTTCAAGAATCCCATGTTGTTGACAATATGCTTTCTATTAACGACTCCGTTCATGTAAGCGGTGAGCAAGGCGCTGGCCCGGCTCCGTCCCGGATCCGCCACTTTGCAGTCGGCGATGGGGCTGCTCACCAGGGCACACTCACACATCTGGTCCTCGTGGTCGTCTTCTACCATTATCTCATACATTCCATTTTCGTCCGTTTGTGTCTCCAAGCTGTACTTTAGCCGCAATGTTTCCCTGTCAAGGCACTCTACTCTCACCTTTGCACCTACCAAAAATATTTCATTTCATTGCTCTCATTTCAATTCAATAAAAATAGCTAAAGCAACAGAAATATGTGTTATAATTTTTGTCTCCGCCTTTAGTAATAACCAAAAAAGCTCGTTCAATATTTGAAGCAAAAACTTGCCGGGTAACTCGACTAATTTAAATATAACTTAACTGTACATGTGGTTAATTAATACTACACACTAATAAAATTATTAGTAGACCATGTTCGTATTTGCATTGAATTATTTCTAGTGCTAAAATCCTCAAAGTGCCCTTTTATTACTCATTCCAAAGTTATAAGAGTAGTGTGGCCAGCATTAATTGTTGAATTATTTCTACTTAGTAATTATATATATAGTTTCTATATGCATTCTGAAACTAGATATACATATTACTTTTTTTGCTCGAAGATGCATATATGATAAATAAAATTCAAAGCTCGAGAGATGTGTGTGTAAGTTTGGGGGGTTAGAGGTTTAAATCTTAGTAGAGTGTGTGTTATTTTCTTTTAAATTTATAATAAGTAGTGGTCATTAATTAAGTCTCATTTTTTTTATAAAAATAATGATAAAATAAAATTTCATAAAGTCGTTTATGACTATTATATATATAGCTAGTAAATGGCTGTTTAATGGGACGATAATCTATGCACAAATATATCTTTGTATACAACCATATATAGAGAGAGTACCAGCAATGTAGGTGGTGGCGGTGGTCTCGAAACCTGCACGGCAAGTGTCACAGTAAACACGGCCTTGGAGGCGGAAGGGCCTACCGGTGGGGAGATGGGCGCTAACGAGAGCCGGGAGAACACATAGGGCAAACAACACAAATAGCCTAGCCATGCTCACAACGGAAATAAAGAAAGAACTACTATGACCAAAGAACATATAAAGGGAAAGGGAACTCTTAAAGTCTCAAGTGACTGCAAATAAGTAACCAAAGGATGGAAAATGGGTAGTATTATAGTGAGGGGTTTGGGCTTCTTCTTGGATCCATGATCTTCATTGGTGTCGGTGGCCAGTCACGTGGACTACCATTGGACCAATCCGCATCTTGCGGCCCATTTATTTTATTTTCTCTCTTTGGTCATTAAATATTAAGTCCACTTGATCTTATTGTTTACGTTTTCTACAACATATATTTTAGCTTTCGTTTATAATCTATAACTTAGTTAGTATAGTTTATTTACGAGACCATTTCGGACTTAAATAATGTTAAAGATAATAGCTAGATCTTATCCAACTTTTCTAATATGACACATGTGAGTTGTGAAATTTTAATTTGGAGAAGTTATATTGTCACAAGTCATTTATAAAGCAGGGTTCGTCATCAAATAGTGATAAAAATAACTGTTTATCTGTAAACGTAAGTAGTGAAATTCGTGCATTGTTCCATATTATATGGCTCACAAGCCACAGCCAACAACTTCGATAACCCTCGAAGCACCACTAGATCTACTTTAATCTACTTAATTCTGCTTCTAGGAAGATCCAAATCATTGCATACAAAATTTCCCCTGTATAAATTTTTATGGAAGATCATTCCGTACCACCAGCTTTCATTTCCCGCCAAGTATTTTCTATGTAAGTTCTTTGTAATGTCACATGACATATAAATCAGTAAATTCAAAGATATTTCTTACAAGTTTTCTATGTTGCACCATGTGAAAGACCTATCTTGACGGAATAGAAAGCATGAGAAATTAAAAACTTCGTTCCTATTTGCATATTAAATATAGTACTATAGAGATTCATGGACGTGAAAGGTGGAATTGACTTGAGTTTTGCTAATAATGAAGACTTTTATTGCATGTCATGGATCGTAAGGACAAAATCATCGTATCTAGCATTCTTATTTAATGGCTTTAGATGCTATCTGCTTCCTTGTGTTCTATTTTGGGAAAAATACCCCTCAAAAGTACGCTTTTATTAAAAGGTATGCTTTATAAAACTATTCACAAGGTAGTCCTCTTAATGGTCTAGCGAGCGTATCGAGTGTGGTCGAATTATGTGTTAAAAGGAGTAGTTTGCACAAAGTTTCAAAAAGTAGGTCATTCTCTAAAACTGATACCAAAGAAAGCTATTTTGCAAAGAATATCATTAGATACCTTTTTTCAATTACAATTGTATAATTAAAAGTTACCTTTTGCTTGTAGATTTTTCTTACTGTTTCGGTTTTTTTATACTTTATTTGGGCTTCGGAAGATTGCAGTCCAACCTTGACATGAAGTTAAAGTTTGAAGGAAAAGATCACATATACCCATTTTTAAAACCATATTTTCATACATATCTATTTTTTTTATTTTTGTTTCATGAATACCTATTTTATACCCATTTTGTAAGAAATATAAACCATCAGCCTTTTACATATTAAATAGATATATACATTAGTGCATATAGTGGTACGTATTTCATGAATAAAAAATTAGCATAAATTTCACGATGAATGCCATAAGTCAAATTTAAAATGAAAAATTTGACTTTGCACATGAAATATGTACCATAAAAATGAATATTTTTGAAAAAAAAAATAAAAATAAGTATTTATAAGAATAAATTATAAAAAGATATTTGGTATAAATTTCTCAAGTTTGAAGCCGACGCTAAGTTCGAGCGCGATGTCTTTAGGGTTTGGCTTAGGTTTTCAAAAATTAAGTTAGGTCTGACTTGACCCAAAATTTCTAAAGCCAGAAAACCCCAAGCTTGAGCTAGCCCAAATGGAAAAACACGAAAGTTTCAGTTTGGCCAAGCTTGGGCTGCCGGATTTAGACCCTAGAAAGTTGCAGTAGAAGATGATAGTATAAACGTAGAATATTGGGTACTCAATGAAGTAAATCAAACTTCAAACCTCTTTTTAAAATTGAAAAAAGAAATAGCTGGTAAAAGTTGAGAAAAAAGAGAGGAAGAGTACACTACTTTGAATCGGAAATTGACAATTAAAAAAACATATAATTTGACTTCTATCCTAATCACATCAAGTCATTAATACGGTGTTAATATATATATATATATATATACACACACTATGAGAAAACAGGGACAGATGATGTCCCGCCCGGTTTAAAAGGGGAACCAGTCCCATATCAAATCTTGGTCGTTGAGGATTAAAATGATTTAATCCAAGGGCCGGGTTAAAAGTGGGGTCTTGTTAACTGACACATACTGCCTAGGTTGGCTATAGGGGTATGGGACTTGGCAACTGGTTTAGTGGCAAGGGGATATCATCTCTTTCTTTTCCTTTTTTTTTTTATTTGGCTCAAAGGATATCGTCTCTTTCTCACTTTGTGTTATCCTTATTCCCATTGCTCTATAATTGAGGCTTCTACGAACGAAGAGGCAGCTATAATTTTTGGAGCTGTTGACCGTATTTTTTGTTCGCGAAAGAAGAATAGAACTGATGTCACTACAGAATGGGAGAGTAGTGGAGGTGGAGGTTGTCATGGGTACTCTGCTTCAAATGGCTTATTAACCCATGCAAGATATAATTTTTTGACTTCTTGTAAACAATTTGGGCATAAGAAAGTAGGATTTTTTCCCCCGTAATATATGCAATTTGATTGTAGTTTGGATTTGCAATGTGTATACCCATTTCCTTTTTTTTATTTTAACGCTAATTTCTTGAAGTAACCCTAAATTGTAGTTCGAGTTTGGGACTTTTGTTTCTGTTTTTATTTTTTATTTTTTCAATTTTGTGACATTTGAGGTTCGTTTGATTATATTCATGTGGAATATAGTATTGTGTGACATGAAGTTTTTTATTGTGGAAATAGTTCTTTGAATGTGGTAAGGATACATGGGTATCCAAAACCCTTGAATGTAATGCATGTACGTGAGGATGTATGCTAGTTATAAAATTTAGGGATAGCTAAAAGGCTGTATTTTTTATTTGTTTTTATCTTCAAGGACCTAGTTAATGTTGTTTTACTTGAATTATAGAATATATTGAATAGAACCTTGATGAGAAATTGTGCATGTTTATCTCTATAGATTACAGACAAGATTTGGTAGTATATTATGATGGTAAAGAATTTTGTTGTTTATATACTCATCGTGAAACCTTAATATGTCAAGTCTAGAAAAAAAATGCCTCCAAAAGGCCGTGGTAAGAGTAAGGAAGTTAATTCGAAGAATCAACGCATTGGAATAATTTCTGGTAAGTTTGTTAAACGATTGAGTGCCCACTATGGTGTACTCAAGCATCATGTTTTGTTGTGTGGTTAGGGTCAAAAAATTCAAGCTTTAAGGCTATTTTTGTGATGCTCAATTTAATGTGATTTGCCTTGTATGGTAGTGTTTCTTGTTGACCTATGTGGTTTTCAATCTTATCTTATTTTGATAATAACAAATATGTGATATAGTTACTAATAATTGGCTTGAGTTTGTAGTTATGAAGTTGAAAAAGAAATTGATAAAACTCAAGAAATGAAGTTTTCAAGAATAGAGCATCATTGATAAAGCTCGAAAGATGAAGATGAATGTGAAGAATCAAGATTCAAGAACAAGTCTAAATAGGTTAAAATTTATTTCCTAGTCTTGTACTTGATTTATTGTATTACACAAAATATTCTCTTGGATATGGCTCAAAAATCTTTCAAATCATTTTTCAAACGAATCTTCAAAGAATTAACTAAATTTTAAATCCATTGATTGTTTGAAAATAATATCATTTCTAATCTAGCCCAAATATTCTCAAAAGTATATTTTCTTAAAGTTAAAAATTTTTTGAAAAAATTAAGTTTTAAAAATGACCAAATTAGTTCAAAGAAACAAAAAAAACCTTTATTTCTGACTAATTTTGGTCGACCAGACTTGGTAGATCAAAATGAAGGATAAAAATGGCCGTTGGAGCTGAACTAGTATTTCAAACTCGAACGGCTAGTTTTTTAAGATATCTTTAAATAGAGCCAAGTTTGATGACTTAAAAAGAGAGAATACGAACCTATATTGATACCCAATCAGTTTCTAAGTGTAAAAGCTCTCTTTTACTCAACTATAACTTTCAAATCTATTTGAGCTATTCCTAGAGCATCATTTGTGCATTGTTCTCAAATCACCTAAGCTTATATTGTATTATTTCTTTGAGAGGTAATTCTTTGAGTGAGTGTTCACTTGTATTTTCATAAAAATATTATTGTGAGGTGAGATTAGCACCGGAGTCATAAACAACACGGTATAGGTGAGGTTGACACCGGATTCTAAATAATCCGTGGTTAGGCATAATAGAGCCAGATTCAAGACTATTGTAAAGGCGTGGGTGTGCCTAAGAAGAAATCACTCCGGATTGTACAAGGGGTCGGTCAACCCCATAACTTTGATCTGATAGTGGAAAGCTCTAATCAAGTTACGAAGAGTCAGAGATGTAGACAAACCGTCGTAGTTGTCGAACCTCATAAAAATAGCATTTACATCTCTCTATCCCTATCTCTTTAATTTATTTACTTTGATATTGTTCTTATTTATTTGCTATTTTTACTTGTTATTCATCATTTACTCAATCATGTCACTTTATTCAAAAAGTTTATAAAATTCTTAAAAACCCAATTTACTACCTTCTTAGGTTAGCTATTCTTGGGACAACAATTGGTATCAGTGCTTGGTGCTCAATTTTCTAAAACTTAACCGTTTTTGAGATGGCTAATTCAAATAACTTTTCTTTTCAATATGAGGGGTTGTCACCTTCTAAACCATCTTTCTTTAATGGAAATGATTTCAACTATTGGAGAAGACGTATGGACATATATCTTAGATCTATAAATTTTGATTTATGATATATTGTCACTAGAGGTCCATTAAAAATGACAAAGATTGTTAATAGAGTTGAAGTAGAAAAAGATATTGACGAATATGATGAAAAGGATAAAATGTCCTTTATCAAAAATGGAAAAGCTAGAAACATTCTTATGTGTGGTCTAGATAGGAACATATACAATAATGTTGAAAAAGCTAAGGATGCTCATGAATTATGGAATATGCTTAAAGTGTTGTATCAAGGAACTAATTCCATGAAGGAAACTAGAATTAATATTTTCACAAGAAACTATGAGTTATTCAAAATGGAAAAAAATGAATCTATTTCTCAAATGTTTATTAGATTTACCTCAATCATTAACTCTCTTGGTGCCTTAGGGAAAACCTTTCCAAATGGTGAGTTGATGAGTAAGATTCTTCGAAGCCTCCCTCGAGCATATAGAAGCAAGGTGGTAGCTATTGAATAAGCAATGGACCTTAGCAAACTTACTCTAGAAGAACTTATGGGTTCCCTCATAACCTATGAAATTCTTATGAAAAAAACTAATGAAGATGAAGGAGAAGAAAAGAAAAAGAAAGGAATCGCTCTTAAAGCCGCCCTACAAGAAAGCAATGAGGAAGAAGAAGAATTCGTGGATAATGAGCTAGAAGACATTGCCTTACTTACTAAAAGGTACAAAAAGTACTTAAATTTCAAAAAAAAGAACTTCAAGAAAAACATTAAAGGCAATGACTTTCGAGAGAAGAAAATGAAGGATGATCCCATCACCTACGTTGAATGCAAGAGGTTGGGACATATGAAGAATGAATGTCCTTTAAGAAGAAAAATGAAGAAAAAGGCAATGAAGGCAACTTAGGATGATAGTGAAGAAGAAGAGTCTAATGGAGAAGAACAAGAAGAAATTGCCAATATGTGCTTCATGTCAATAGAAAATGAGGTAAGCTCACTTGAACCTAAAAGTAAATTTCATGATGTTAGTGATATTAGTAGTGAGTTTAATGATAATGATTGTGATTTATCATATGAGAACTTGTTGAGTGATTTCAATGATTTAAACAAAAACTATGAAAAACTCATTTTCAAGAACAATGCTCTTAAAAAGGAAATTCTTAGTTTGTCAAAAATAGATGAAAAGTTTACTAAAGAAAAGGAAGCAAGATTACTTTGTAGTAATTGTGTTATTTTGTCAAAAGAAAACACTTCCTTAAATGACAAGATCTTTTACTTAACTAAAATTGTCTACAAATTTATAAATGGAAAGAAAAACTTTGACATTATGCTTGGTGGACAAAAATATGTTTTTGACAAAGGAGATATTGGGTACAAATCTTATATAAAATAAAAATACCTCAAGAACTATTTTGTGAAAGCTAGTACAAATGACACAAAGCACACTTGCACTTATTGTAATCAAGATGGTCACACTAGTTTTTCATCCTTTGTAAAGAAAAATGAATATTTTGGTAGAAAACTAGCTTGGGTACCAAAAGAATCTAGAACTAACACTCAAGAATCCAAATTAGTATGGGTACCAAAATTCAAAGTTTGATTCTTACTTATAGGTACAAAAGAAGAAGAACTTTTGATTCTTAGATAGTGGTTGCTCCAAACACATGATCGGAGACTACTCCTTGCTCTCATCATTCACAAAAAGAAGTGTAGGATATGTCACATTTTGAGACAATGCTAAAGGCAAGATTTTGGGTATAGGTAACATTGGTACTACGTCCTCACCCGTTACAGAAAATGTTTTACTTGTTGATAGTCTTAAACACAATTTGCTTAGTATAAGTCAACTTTGTGATAAAGGTTATAGAGTCATTTTTGAGCCTTCTAAATGCTTGATTGAGGATACTTGTTCAAAAGAAATTATTTTTGAAGGGGAAAGAAAAGACAATGATTACACTATTTATATTGAAAAATATTTTAGTTAAGATAAATTTTTTTCGGCTTTAAAAGATGATTCTTGGCTTTGGCATAGAAGACTTGGATATGCTAGCATGAATACTATTTCTAAGCTTTCAAAGAAAAACCTTATTAGTGGTCTACTGAGTTTACTCTTTGAAAAAGACAAGGTGTGTGATGCATGCCAATTTGGAAAACAAGTAAAAAGCTCTTTTAAATCCAAAAACGTCATTACTACCTCTAGACCCTTGCAACTACTTCACATGAATTTATTTGGACCATCAAGAGTAGTTAGTCTTGGTGAAAATGTTATGCATTTATGATAGTTGATGATTTTTCAAGATTAACTTGAGTTCTATTTATTACTCATAAAAACGATGTTTTAAATGTACTTACTATTTTTTGTAAGAAAATGCAAAATGAAAAGGGCTACACCATCACATCTATTGGAAGTGATCATAGTGGTGAGTTTGAAAATGATGAAATGGAAGCTTGTTGCTATAAAAATGATTTTGATCAAAATTTTTCTGCTCCTAGAACTCCACAACAAAATGGAGTTGTAGAAAGAAATAGTAGAACCTTACAAGAAATGGCATGAGGTATGCTAAATGAAAATGGTTTGCCAAAATATTTTTGGACCGAAGCAGTAAGTACCGCTTGCTATATTATGAATAGAGTTATGATAAGGCCAATCTTGAACAAGACACTTTAGGAGCTTTGGAAAGATAGAAAACCCTACATTGGTTATTTAAAGTTTTTGGTTATAAATGTTTTATTCTAAATACTAAAGATAATTTGGGTAAATTTGATTCAAAATCCAATGTTGGTATTTTTCTTGGATATTCTACTACTAGTAAAGCATATAGAGTTTTCAACAAAAGAATCTTGATAGTAGAAGAATCTATGCATGTTGTTTTTGATGAATCTAACACTCTTCATGAGGGGAGAAATATAGATGACGATGATGTTGTAGGTTTGGAACAAAGCTTAAATGAATTAAATATCAATGAAAGATCGAATGAAGAAGAGGACATCCAACTACAACAAAACAAAAGTCTTAAGGAAGAAAGATGCAATGGTAATATTCTAACTATTCCTTAAGATTTAAAATTTAGTCATGCCCATCCTACAGACCAAATTCTAGGTGATTCCTTACAAGGTGTCACAACTAGAGCATCACTTAGAAATATTTGCAATAACTTAACTTTCCTTTCTCAAATTGAACAAAAAAATTTTAAAGATACCGAAAAAGATGAATTTTGGATGTTAGCAATGCAAAAGGGGCTAAATCAATTTGAAAGAAGTGATGTATGGGATTTAGTTCTAAGACCTAGTGATCATTCAGTTATTGGAACAAAATGAGTCTTTAGAAACAAATTAAATGAGCATGGGGTGATTGTGCGAAACAAGGCTGGATTAGTGGCCTGAGGTTTTAATCAAGAAGAAGGTATCGATTATGAAGAAACCTTTGCACCCATAGCAAGATTAGAATCTATTAGAATGCTCTTAGCATTTGCATATCATAAAAATTTTATTCTTTACCAAATGGATGTTAAGAGTGCACTTTTAAATGGATATAATTTAGAAGAAGTTTACGTAGTCCAACCCCCCAGTTTTCAAAATCATAAGTATCCCGATCATGTTTACAAATTGAAAAAGGCTTTATATGGTCTAAAAAAGCTCCTAGAGCTTGGTATGATAGATTAAAAAACTTTTTGATTTCAAATAAGTTTTCAATAGGAAAAACGGATACTACTCTTTTTATTAAGAAGAAAGGAGTGGACATGATAATTGTGCAAATCTATATTGATGATATTATATTTGGAGCCACTGATGTTTATCTATATGAAGAATAAGTGCATGTATAGTGAATTTGAGATGAGTATGATGGAAGAATTGAACTTCTTCCTTGGGCTTCAAATAAAACAATCCAAAGAAGGAATCTTCATCAATCAAGCAAAGTACATCAAAGAGCTACTCAAGAAGTTTGATCTTAAATATTCAAAACTAATGAAGACACCAATGAGCTCGTCAATCAAGCTTGACAAATATGAAAGCGGTAAAGTGGTAGATATTACTAAATATCAAGGTAATTCTTTGGATGAAACAAACTCTTTTAGATTTTGGTAAAAACTTTGCACATATGCCTATTAAATATGATAACACTAGTGCTATAAGCTTATCTAAAAATTCTATTTTATATTCACGAGCTAAGCACATTGATATAAGACACCGTTTCTTTTGTGATCATATGCAAAAAGATGATGTTTCCCTTGAATTTGTTTCCATTGAAAAATAATTAGCGGACATTTTTACAAAACCTCTTGGTGAAGAACGATTTTGTATGATTAGAAGAAAACTTAGCATGCTTGATTTTGATGAAATTTTCTAATTTTACTTTGTCATATTTTATTTTAATCTTTATCCTATCTCATTTTATTTGACCAAATCAGAAACTCTCAATTGATTTTTCAAAAATATGTATTTTTTGTGTGTTTTTGCCAAATCTGGAACTTTTTGCCAAATCTGGAACTTTTCAGATTTTGGTCGACCAAACTTAGTCGACCAAAACTGATGGTTGCTTCAGAAATGCGAAGCTATGCTGTTTTTCAGATTTTGGTCGACCAAAATTGTTCGTCACCCATTTTTCAAAATCAACCCGAGACAGTTTCTTTGGTTTTTTCTCTCATCCCTCTTACTCGAAATTGTTGTCCCTTGCATGAAAACCCTAACCCTTTATCCCATTTGCTTTTAATCTTGATTTCTATGAGCTTTCCCTCCAATTTCTTCCAAATTTCATCCTTTCTCCACTAAACCGGATTTGCTCCTTCCAATTTTGTGTTCAATTTTTCTATTCCTTTTCTCTTTCCTGCTCAAATCTGAGATGCCATTCAAAGCTCGTGCCAACAAGAGATCAGGGAAGAATGTCATCGAAGAAGAAGATGAAAAGATATCAAAATCAAGGTTTGAACCTCCTCTTTTCACTAATCCTAGAATTGTTGACGATTTTCAAAATAATTTTACTAAGAGGGCTTTAGTGAATGGAAGAAGTGTGAATTGGATAGCTATGGAAAAACTAGTAGGTTAGAGACATATATTTCATAGAATGGGTTAGGTTTCCTTTTCTAGCATTAATGGATTTACTTACTCTAGGTTAGTAAAAGGATTCTATGTTATTATGAACCTAAATAGTGAAGTTCATGGAATCACTTGTACTCTTAAAGGGAAGGTTATTGAGATGAATGTGAGTGATCTTTGTATTATTCTAGAAATATCAAATGAAGGTGGTCGTCTAATTGATTTTATGGGAGATTTTGATGAGGTAATGTTACTGGTTTTACGATAGCTACGCAAGTACACGTGTCGAAACAAGTAATATAGTAGTGAGTGAGTATCGTCTCCACAGGGATTGATTACTAAAATTATTTATAAAATCTAAATGTCAAACAAGCTAGTTTAACGAATGAGAAATAAAGATTTGTAATAAAATAGCAATAATTTAAAGATACAAGCAGAAAAGTAAATATTAAGCAGAAAATAATGAGATCTAATCAAGTGATTGTGAATCAGTGGTGTGGATAAGCTGGGATTATTGAATCCTCCTTGGTTGCAAATCTGGGTTTAATTGCTGCAGCAACGCCTATGGCAAAATTACTCCAGTAACTGAAAATTCAATTTGTACATATTAATCTTCCGAATTCAATATGTTTAAGGTTCTTTTAAACCAGATTTAACATATTCCTATGCTAACCCAGTTCTCAAAACATCATTTATAGTATCAATTCTCAATGGGTTTGCATGGTAACAATATATTCCTATACCATTACTAATTCAAAGATCTACTAAAGATATGATTGAATCATGCATCATTCAAGCTAAGTCCAACTAAGATTAACCTTTCCAGAATTAATCCTAATTTGTTTATCCTAAATATTGATGGCCAAGCAACAAAAGGAAATAATAGTGAAGTGCACTTGAATGAACTAGAGGAAAATACCATAAACATTTAAAATAACTTTGATCCATCATTACAACCTCAGATTCATCATAATCCTAACTAAGGGAACTTAGCTCATGGTCTGAAATGTAAAAATCAGCAACCTAAAATGCTCCATAGATTACAGAAAGTTCAAGAAAAGAAAAAATAATTAAATACAAAGAAGATTAAAAGAGATAAAGAAAGTGCTAGCTGGATGATGGTGGTTTAGCTCCTTGCTGTTGCCAGTACTCCTCCTTCTTCTTCCTTTCTTCTCTGTACTATTCCCTCTCTCTCCTTTCTTTCCTTTTCTGTATTCTCTCTGAGTTTAGCCACCTCCCACCTTCCTGTTCCTTACAGTACTCTTTTTCCTTTTATATTAGGGTAAATGAGGTATCCTAGCACACGTGTCAGCCAAATAGAGGGGTAAGGACCACTTTTCTTCATTTCTCTTTAGCTGGTATTTACTTGTTAGCTGTCAGCACCAGCTGTACGAAATATATGTCAGCTGTTTAAAATAAATGCCAGCTGGAAATTGACTTTGCTGTTCAGTGTTGCTCTAGCACGCTGCTGTAGCAAAGTTGCTTCCAGCTTTGACTTAAGTTCAGCTTTCCTTTTAGGATGCTGCCATTTAATCTCTGTAGGGCTTAAGACTAGATTTCAGCAATTCTAATAAAAATCAAGGGAAATAAGATAGATATTAACGAGATTAGATCTTAAACATCAGCAACGCCAAAAACTAAAATAAAGTAAAGAAAGGCACCTAAACTATAAAATTTATTCTTCTAAAGCAACTAACCTAAGACTAAAAACACATAAGATAACTCTATTTTCATAGAGTTATCAGGTAACAACTTTGGAAAATCTAACTAGCGATGGCAATTATTATCCAAATTGTACCGCAAATCATTTGAATGTTCATAGTATACTCTTTCACTACTATATCACCTACAACATTCTTCCTCTTACTGGACATAGAGAGATAGTTCATCCTCTTGATATTTTTCTAATTAACTCTATACTCATGGGGAAAGCTATAAATTTAGGATATATCCTTATGACCCAAATGAGGGAAGCTAGTTCTAAGAAGATAGGATATCTTCCTTATGGAATGGTGCTTACTCAAATCCTCTTTATGATGAGTCCGTTAAAGAAAAACTAATGTCTCCTTATGATAAAATTGTCGTCGAGTGTATGCATTGGTTTTTTAATGAGACCAATAATACTTGGACATATAAGGGGCCCGAAAAGAGCGATGATCCTAGTATACCCTTTGAGACTCATGATTTTGGTGATAATGAAGAAGGTGACCCATCTACTGCTCGTACAACTCCCTCCATATTTAACTTTGAAGAAGCATTTCAACTTATAAATGCTTGCTTAGACACTCTTATTGTGGACTTTAATGCATTCAAGGAAGATTATGATAGGCAAATTCAAGCTCTTTAAGACTCTCAACAAGCACAGTTTGATCGCCTCTTTGCGCACCAATAAGAAATGTGGAACTATATGCGTCAAGGACAAAATCCTCCTCCATCCTAGAGTCTTTCTCTTGCTTATTTACTTATGCTTTGTGTGTTCTTTTATGGTGTGTTAATATGTTATTTTTGAACCTTTTGAACTCTATTTGTATGCCTTCTTATTATGGATGATGGAACCTTATGAGATACTTATGTCTATCTTCGATTGTGATCTATTATTCTCACTATGATTATGAGAATTATGTATGGTATTTCAATTCTTGGTACTTTTCTTTTTGCTGATTACAAAGGGGGAGAAAATATTCATGATTTTTGTTACTTAAAGTATGCATAAATTGAGTTAAAAAGGGGGAGATTTTCTTTTCAAATTTCCATGTATACATTGAAGGAGAGTTTCTAAAAATAATGGTAAGGTCATGTATGCTAATTAAATTGTATCATTATTTTTATTTCAAAAATCAATGTTTTTCATCATAAAAAAGGGGGAGATTGTTGACCTATGTGACTTTCAATCTTATCTTATTTTGATAATAACAAATATGTGATTTAGTTATTAATAATTGGCTTGAGTTTGTAATTATGAAGTTGAAAAAGAAATTGATAAAACTCAAGAAATGAAGTTCTCAAGAATAGAGCATCATTGATAAACCTTGAAGGATGAAGATGAATGTGAAGAATCAAGATTCAAAACCAAGTCTAAATAGGTTAAAATTTATTTCTTAGTCTTGTACTTGATTTATTACATTGCACAAAATATTCTCTTGGATATGGCTCAAAAATCTTTCAAGTGATTTTTCTAACGAATCTTCAAAGAATTAGCTAAACTTTAAATTCATTGATTGTTTGAAAATAAATATCATTTCTAATCTAGCCCAAATATTCTCAAAAGTACTTTTTCTTAAAGTTAAAAATTTTTTGGAAAAAGGAAGTTTTAAAAAAGATCAAATTAAATCAAGGAAACAAAAATACCTTTGTTTCTGACTGATTTTGGTCGACCAGGCTTGGTCGACCAAAATGAAGGCTAAAAATAGCCGTTGGAGCTAAACTGGCATTTCAGACTCCAACTGCTAGTTTTTCGGTCTACCAAAAATATTTCTGGTTGACCAAAATTCTGGCAGCAAGATACCAATGGTCAAAAATGACTAGTTTTTTAAGATACCTTTAAATAGAGCCAAGTTTGATGACTTAAAAAGAGAGAATATGAACTTATATTGATACCCAATCAGTTTCTAAGTGCAAAAGCTCTTTTTTACTCAACTATAACTTTCAAATCTATTTGAGCTATTCTTAGAGCATCATTTATGCATTATTCTCAAATCACCCAAGCTTATATTATATTATTTCTTTGAGAGATGATTCTTTGAGTGAGTGTTCACTTATATTTTCATAAAAATATTATTGTGAGATGAGGTTAGCACCGGAGTCATAAACAACCCGGTATAGGTGAGATTGACACCGGATTCAAAACAATCCGTGGTTAGACATAATAGAGCCGGATTGAAGACTATTGTAAAGACATGGTGTGCCTAAAAAGAAATCACTCCGGATTGTACAAGAGGTCAGTCAAGCCCATAACTTTGATCCGATAGTGGAAAGCTCTAAGCAAGTTGCGGAGAGCCGGGGACGTAGGCAAACCGTCGTGTTTATCGAATCTCGTAAAAATAGTATTTGCATCTCTCTATCCCTATCTCTTTAATTTATTTACTTTGATATTGTGCTTATTTATTTGCTATTTTTACTTGTCTCATTCATCATTTACTCAATCGTGTCACTTTATTCAAAAAGTTTATAAAAGTCTTAAAAACCCAATTCACCCCCCTTTTGGGTTAGATATTCTTGGGATAACTTTCTTTCTTCTGTCACATTACGTCAGCCAATTGCAATATAATAACAGATATGAACTCCGCCAATTTGTGACGAAACTCGAAGCAAGGATAATGCCTAAGACCATTCTACAATTAGATTTGTGAGAAAAACCTCGACCCAACACTTATAGAGAGATATGAACCTTGGTATAAAGGAAGATACTATAATCAAGGATGGAAATCTCGATTGATAAGTCAAAGGATGAGTGCGACAGAGAAATCTGATAAGTTCGAATATGCTCTCAAAGAACCAAAGAGAAATTGCTCTCAATTTTAATGAACTGTAATCTGCTCTTATTGAATGAAAAGTGTACAATATATAGAGCTTAAGCCACGAAAATTCCAATAAAAAAAAAGGCCCTAAAATGCCTAAGGTAACTACCCAAACTAGAAAAAGAAAGTTGGAAAATTACCACCTAATAACTATCCTAAATTCGGCCTCAAACTAAAGGGAAATCAATCTGATTTTTAATCCCTTAATTTTCAGCCTATTACACGCCAATTAAGAAATGGAAACAAACAAATTAATCATTTTGGGAAACTACAAATTTGCAACTACATAACTAAAAAAGGAAAGTAAGTTATTATTTGACAATCAAGCATTAACAAATCAGATTTTCCTTGCATATATGCCTATAGACTTTCTTGAACTTGAATCAAGCTTGTTATGGGCTTAGAAATTCGTTCATCTCCTTCAATGGCCGCCACATGCATGCTTGATTATGCTCACTTAATGCATTATTAAATCTCTTGGCATGTGCTCTTTTAACTGGACCAATGAGAATTTGAATAAGATCAGCATTCCAAGCTCTCGTGCTTGTCGTATCCTCATCAGCAACAAGATTGCCAAATTGTCACGTACTCGATTCTTCTACTAATCCCTATTTCTTTTCATCATGATAGGCACAATTTAATGTTTCGTAATGGAAAACTACTCGTCAACACTTTTATTCAGTGAAACCCAACACCAACATCTCCAATGAACATTGAATTATGTTCATTTTACTATTTCAAAAATATAATATTATTATATGCCGATGTTATATTTTCACAGATTGTTTTCGAATATATGGGCCAATAAATGAGAGGTTACACGCTTGTGAATGGGCTGTTTTTACTTACTGGAAGTTGTTACATTAGTTTTATGGAAGGTGGCCCATTTAATCAATAATATCTAATTTCATAGACTAATACGACAACTACTATAGTACTATAGGTGCAGTTTTCTTCTCAAGAGGAAGTAGAGAAAAAGACATGGGTAAAACTAATTTGGGCCAAAATGATTTTTTTTGTAATTTTTTAAAAACGATATTTTTAAGAGTGTCAATGACATCTTGATCTATAGTCAAGAACTTATTGACCACAAAAAGTCTTAAACAATGATATTTTCATGGTCAAAAAACTCTTAATCTATGATCAATAAATTTTTGACATTCTTAAAAATGTTATTTTATAAAAAAGATACACAAAAAAAATCATTTTGGTCTAAGCTAGTCCATGTCATTTTCTCAAGAAAGTATACGCAGATACACAAAAAAAATCATTTTGGTCTAAGCTAGTCCATGTCATTTTCTCAAGAAAGTATACGCAAATAATTGGTCAATGGTTATAGTACCAACAACTAGTAGTTAGCCACATAAATATACCAAAAGTTGGGTAAATTTTACATATGACTGCATGCTCTTAAAATTATTTTACAGATCATAAATTTAAAGTTTGCCCTAATGTAAACATAAATATAACACTAAGATCACTAGCAATATGGACACATAAACTAAATAGAATCTGATTCTGGAATATGAACTCCACAATTTCTCATTCTCTCTCTTTGGCGTTGATTCTTTGTAACAAACCAGGGATTATGTCCAAAGATTTTCTGCACATTTTCGGATTAAGCCAAAGGAAGAATCCACAAGAAGCTTTCTTGTCCTTCTCCTGCATCACAGAACACATAAACCTATTTAAAAATTTCAACCATAATGGATCTAGAGGTAACAATTTTCTTATTGTTTCCCATAAAAATCACTCCTTTAGTTAGTGGTGAATGAAAGAAAGGGTGTTGACAAATCTCACGAATAGTGGACAACCATAAAACCTTCGCCCCGGGTTTTCATTTGTCCACGAAGCCCTAGTCACTGCTAACTCCCCACATTTGCATCTTGGCTTCACAAACGGAGATGAGTAGCTACTTGAGCCTACAGTTTCAGTTTCACTACAGTAACTCAGGTTCTTCGATTTTCGTGGCTGAGTAGTATGTGACAGTACTACCTTCTGCAGCCCTCTAACTAGCACCAGCAAATCTTAGGAGTAGATTATCAACAATAACACTAAGTGGTCCTAGTATGAAGGAAATAGAGGGCGTAAATGGTATTTACATATATATATACATATATATATATATATAAAGGCTCAAGTAAAGAGCTCAAATGGTATTTAAATAACAATTTGGGTCAAAATTCCGTCAGAGTTACACTGAACACTATTAGGGGTACTGTTGTTAGAGTGGGGGAAGTTTCCCTCCACTATCATCACGATTTCGAATTTTTGGCTGTCTCCAAAATTCTAGAATTGAGATTACTAGATATCCAAACAAAAGAATGTGCAAATTCAATATTTTGAGATATTAATCTAACTTAATTTTGCAAATCAAGTTCGTTATTATTAGTGGCACTAGTATCATATTTGAGGATTTTGAACTCCTAATTGAGATTTTCTCATATTAAATTCTCCTATGGTTATCCACTAGTGATTAGGTGCACTAGTATCATAATTGATGAATTTGAAATCATAATTGAGATTTTTTCTTACTGAATTCACTAATTCGAGATAGATGCCTTAATAAATTTACTAATCAAGTCTCCTATAGTTATCTACTAGTGATTGGGTGCGCTAGTATCATAATTGATGATTTGGAACTTATAATTGAGATTTTCTCCTACTAAATTCACTTATTAGATTACATGTCTAACTAAATTTACTAAATCAGGTCTCCTATGGCACTAGTACCATAATTGATGATTTTGAACTTGTAATTGAGATTTTCTCTTACTAAATTCACTAATTGGATTACATGTTCAACTAAATTTACCAAACCAAGTCTCCTATAGTTATCCACTAGTGATTTGGGGCACTAGTATTATAACTAATAATTTTGAACTAATAATTGAGATTTTCTCTTATTGAATTCACTAATTCGAGGTACATGTCTTACTATATTTACTCAATCAAGTATTCTATGGTTATCCACTAGTGATTGGGTATACTTGTATCATAATTGATGAACTTGAACTCGTAATTGAGATTTTTTCTTACTAAATTCACTAATTCGAGGTAGATGCCTTACTAAATCAAGTCTCTTATGATTATCCACCAGTGATTGAGTGCATTAGTATCATAATTGATGATTTTGAACTTGTAATTGAAATTTTCTCCTATTAAGTTTACTAATTAGACTACATGGCAAACTAAATTTATCAAATCAAGTCTCCTGTGATTATCTACTAGTGATTGGGGGCACTAGCAATGTAATTGATGAATTTGAACTCGTAATTGAGATTTTCTCTTGTTAAATTTACTAATTGGATTAAATGTCTAACTAAATTTATCAAATCAAATCTCCTATTATTATCCACTATTGACTGAGGGCACTAGTAATATAATTGATAAATTTGAACTCATAATTGAGATTTTCTCCTACTAACTTTTTAGAATTTGACCCTATCAAATATCTAATTTAACTTTATTAGATATTATCCAACTTCACACGTTTGTCCGAGTTTCTGATTTTGTGAGACAGCAAACACACCTAAGAAAAGCTAAAAGTTCAAGTTCAATGCATATTGCATTACTTATATTACCAGAAAGAAACTTACTTTATTACTCCCATTAGTACTGTCACATATTTTTAATTAGTGTAATACGTTTTAAGTTATTATACTAAATATACTTTCTGCTCACTGTTTCCAAGTCTCCATATCAATATAACATCATATCAGTTGATTCATCTGTTCAACATGCTCATAATTAATTTTTTTTTGCATTTTATCCTTCTTCTTCTAAAACTTAATTTTAAGAGAATTCAATCCAAAAACATAAGCTCAATATAAATACCACTTATAGCACGCATCATCATCAATTATTTCTAAATATTTTATGCACACAATCATAAATTATAAACAAGGGTTCTTGGCATAATTATCCCTCAAATTTATCGCAATTTGACGATTTGGCCCTTGAGAAAAAAATTGTGGCAATTACATCCTTAAATTCACAAAAGTGTTGCAATCTCACCCAAATCCTCTAACTGCCGTTAAATCATGGATAGAATTTAGCATGTGCATGTCATGTGCTCCGTTAATGAGGGGATAGAATTTGAAATTAGAGAGCATAAATAGATTAGAGCAAAATAAAAATAAAAAATCAAATCTTTTTAATGCAATTTGATTTCATTCAAAAATAAACCAATACTAATACAAAATCAATTCAAATTACCTGGAACTAATTATTTTTGTAAGCCTTTAAAAGAACCAAATTAAATAACCAGAAAACTTAAATTAAAAAAAAAAAAATCATAAAAGCCAGGTTTACTACTTCAGCCACGGTTTTCGTCATCCTTGTGAAGCCTATGCCCTCATCCATGGCTTCTCTTTCCCGCTCCAATGAAGCAAACAGATCTGACCAAAACAAATCTAACACAAATAGAGGAACCTTTATCCCCTCAGGAGATCTCTATAATGGAGGATTTCTTGGCATTAGAAAATTTCTCTGGTAAGTCGAATCTTTCAGTTTAATACGATGTTTACAGAAAAGACAACCAAAGTCGGCATAGTCTTCACCTCGCCAAGAGTCTCCCCGAAGCCAGAACTCGAGCCTTTGTCGACAACCTCAGCGTAATCGCCACAAAAATCATATGGATCTATGAGCTTCTTTGTTCATGGCAGTCTAAAATTACAAGAAAACTATAACCTTAAAGGCCCCAAAATGGTATTTCACCATCACCGGAGACGATCTATATTCGTATAAGCACAGTGGTGGGTGGAGTCGGTGGACCATTTTTGTGGGTGGCGAGTGAGGAGAGGGATGAGTGTTATTAATTTCTTTTTAATATTCTTTTATTTTCAAAATTTAAAAATTTGTTTCTTTTTTTTTTTTCTTCTTAAATTTCGGTATGACTTTTAAATTGATCAAATTAAATTATAAATATTTAATTTTTCTGTTCAATCTACTTATAGTCTCTAAAGTTCCAAATATATAGAGCACATGACTTGCACATGGTAAGTTTTATCCAAGATTTAACTGAAATTAAGGATTTGGGTTAGATTGCAACACTTTTATGAATTCAAGGATTTAATTGCCTAACTTTTTTTTTCAGGGGCTAAATTGCCAGACCATGATAGATTCGAAGGACAATTATGCCAAAAGCCCTATAAACAAATGACCCTGCACGACATTATGGGTATATATATATATATATATATATATATAATTTTTATTTTTCACTATTTTTTATAAATATTGGTCACACTTTTTGGTATAAATGCTAGAGCCATCAAATAAACTAATTCTCATGTTACATACAATAATAAGAAAGCTAAAATGAGCTTTGTATTATTTTTTTTTAAATTGTGACTTTGCTCATTTAAAATAAGCATTCTTCAGGAACGTTGTTTACTGATTTTATAATTATACTTTTTCTGCTCATTTACTTGTCTATATATTTTTAATATAAATGTGAGAGACACCAAATAAACTTGGTCTTATGTCCCTATGTACATCAATGACAAAGCAAAAAATACTCTGGGCATGAGTTATCACAATCACATTTAAAACTCACTCAAAAAGATTCACTTTTTTTTTCCATAAAAAATGAGCCTTATTATTATGGGTAATAATAATTAGACTTTCTTTTTGTTCATCCTTTATTTCATATAAATGCAAGAGGTATCAAATAAACCTATTCTTATGTTTGGGCAGTTCTATTGTAGGAGGGCTTATTTCGCTCCTACGGATAAGAGGGTATATTTTACTAAATTTATATAACTTATTGGCTATAATATAAGGTTACTATAGACTGGTGTGTAAGATATAAAATGCTTAACTCTATTCATAAACGGCAAAAAGAAGATGAAAACATTATAGTAGGCCTTGCTGTTAGGTTTAGGATTCGGGTCAAATTTAATAAAATGAGAACAAGCCCTTCAAATCAAATTGACATAATGGCAAGAGTCTGTGCTTATAGCCGACAATGACAACAGTCTGTGACTATGTAAACGATACAACTGCCAATCAATCTTTCCCACGAGAAGCGTGCTTATTGCTCTCCATCTTTGAGAGGAGTCAAGCACCAGTAGGAGATCTTACCGGAAAAGGGTCACAATATTTATTGAAACTTCACGACCCAAAATCACAATAAGCTTCAACAAACTCAAACCATAAGAATTACCGCTCTTTCGAGTATTTTCAGAAATGATTTCTGTTTTCTTTTAAGAATTGGATTTTTCTAAGAATGAGATGGTAATTAGGGTTTACTTTTTTCTTTAGTAAAAGACTGGAACTTTATAAGAACGGGAAGATAATTAGGATTTATTTTTCAGAATGCAATGAGTTTTTTTTTTTATTTAGATATTTATTGATTATATTTACTGCTGTCATGTTTCATTAAAAATGGATTTGTTATTAATGTTTGAATTAAACAGAGTTATCGTAAAAAATTAATGCAATGTGATAAATCTACAATTCTAACTATGCATCATTAATCTTCTTTACCGTGTTATGTTAATCAGAGGGTTAATATACCCCTCCTACTTGTAAGAGAGAAATTAGCCCCCTTACAATAGAAGCCCCCCTTATGTTTATGTATATTAATGAGAACTAAAAGTACATCGTATGTTTTACTATTTCTATTGCATCAAACAAACTATCTTTATTGACTCTAACCATGAGTAATCACAGTTACCTTTTATTTTTCCAGTCATTTATTTAATATGACCTTTAAGGCTCAATCATCAAAATTTGCTTAAAATATATATGTTTATCTTGTTGGTCACTCTCCCTTTACGAAAACTTCCTAGACTATGCAAACTCTATGAAAACTCTTAGATTTCAATGCTCAAAATACTATATTACGTAATTGCTATATGTCTTTCAATATACCTATAAAAGCCAAAAAATCTCAGAGCCCAAATTCATGATACATCAACACTCCATTGCTTAAAAAGACTAATAAGTATATTATATTTGACCATAGTTGCTATTATTCCTAATTTTTTTCCTCTAAAATGCTCATATTCTTAATTACAATCTTATAAATATAACCACAAGTGCCATGATTTTTTTTATATCCCAAAACTTTGATGCATAAATGTATTAACAAATTATTATTTCTAACCAAGACCAAGTTGTCATCCAATGAATATTGCACCCTAAATCGTCCATACCCCAAGCAATTTGGTACTCCAGCTGATGTTGACAAGCGGTCTACAACTCCGGTAAGCTCTCGGAGTAGACGTCTTTGTAGGGGAACATCAAAGGGCTGCCAAAACTGTGTCATTCTCAATAGTATGCTAAAAGTTGAGTTCACGGCAAGACGCAACTCATGCAAAAACTGCCATGAGGCTAGGGAGTAGTGACTTAATATAGGTACTGTCCTGTACAAAATAGCTCAAAACTTGCAACAGACAACAAACCAACTAAGGTCTATTGAAGGACTCGTTGATGCTGCTACTGATCTCAATGTGGGTGAATCATATATCCTAGAGGTCATCCATATTGATTGAATGTTAGCGGGGATCCTCATTCTCCCACCAACAACTTCTATGTCATTTTTATAATTTATGCCTTTATATCTATGTTCTTTTATTTTTCATCAAGTTTTAAGAAACTATATTTATGTCACTATTTTTTCTTTGACTCACTTTTGTGTTAGTCATAATCAAGTGACTAAGTTCGTGTCAATGATGTAATGTGTATTAGCCATATTAAGTGGTGGGAAATAATTTAATATTTAAGGAATGTATATTTTATTGAGAAGTGTTGAATATTAAATTTCTTTTTATTGTTTTATTTTTTTAATACTATTGTTTATACCGACTTTCATTCCAAATTAATAAACATACATTAATTAAATTAGTACTCTAATATATTATACAAAAGAAATCAAAAAAAAAAAGAAAAAGTTGGCATATATATTTCCTTTTCTTACTAGTAATAAACAGTACACAATGAAAGCATTTATTCCATTACGTCTTACCTCAACCACATAACCACCGCATTAAATTTAGGCCTTATATAAAGATATAATATGTCATTTTTTTAAATCACAACACAGATCAACAGAAAAGAAAAGTTCTAAATCTCTCAAATATATTCTATTGGATTATGTCGACAAACGAAGATAAATCTCAAGAATGTCAAATTTGCAAGAAGAGCGGTTAAACGATGAAAACTCTCAGGGAAGTTATGGTCAACAACCACACCAAGCTAAGAAATACTATAGACAAAATTTATGAAGCAAAATGGAAGTTGGACCGGGCCACACAAGCAATGGAGATGATATCAAAGGATTTGTATTACCATGGATACACTGCTAAGGGTCACCGAGTTAACCTAACATGCCAAGAGATATCAGAAGGATATGAAGTTGTTTCCAACGAGTCCATTGACCAAAGTTGTGATAATTGCAATACTCAGAAGAAATCTCTTGATGATTTAGCTCGGATTCTTCTTGATAATTACATAAGGTTACTATACATTAGTATTAATTTTTATAGAGTAGAAAAGCATATGGAGGTGGCTACGAATTCACTCCATATCGTCTCCAACTTGTTGCATGATCATGGATTCAATACTAAGTTAGAGAAATTCATCACTGATATCAACAGTAGAAATTAGGATCATAAATGCTCATTTTAAATATTAGTTCTTTTTCTACTAAATATTTTTGTGATATTAACTATGAGTATCATGTTTTGTTTTTCTTCTGAGAGCTATGAGTTTCGCTTATGTATAAGTAGTACTTATTGCTACGTAATATATTTACAATTTAAACTTCTATATGAGTTGCACATTACTTATATTTTGTTTTCGATATATGACTTCAAAATTTTATATTCTACTACCTCCTCATTTTATTTCACTAAATATCCTTTAAAGTTGTCATTTAAATTTTTAATAGATTACAATACCAAATTTTGTTTTAATCCATATTTTGTCTTTTTTTAAAAAAAAAAGAGTCTACATTTTACCTTACTAGCATCAAATATATTTTGTGCCTCCCCTCACAAATTAAAAAAAAATTAAAAATTAGATGACAAAATTACAAGACATCTACACTTGAAACTCACTTGAAGTACATAGGCTTAACTACCTTCGGTCCAGTTTCATACAAATTGTCAAGACTTCCAAACATATATATCCTTTATTGACATACGACAAAATTAGATTGCTGATTAATTTTTTGAATTAGTTTAAGTAGATTTCTATGTTTTAAAAGTTATAGATAGATATCCAATTTTTTTAAAGCTTCAATTATGGAATATGTTCTATTTCAATTTTAAACATTAACTTAGTCTGATATTTAGCTATAAACTTTTAAGCTTTGTCATATACCAAGTTTTGGGCCAAAAAATAGTTAAAAAGTAATTCAATCCTTCACATATTTGTAGTCCTAATAGTAGTCTAATTTCTTATTCTTCTTTAAATTCAACATACCAACCATATAAATCTTCCTGATATACATTAATGGCTTATCTTTTCTTCAATTTAAGGAAACTTGTCTTCAATCTATCATTAATTGACTCAAACTACCTTGCATATGACCTTGACAATCACTGCACCTCTGTACAGAAGTTGCAAATATATTGGATCTTACATCACCTGGAGACAAAGAAAACTTTGAATAATTTTCTCTAGAATAGTAAAAAAAAATCGAAACTCGTATGGTATGCAATGTCACAACTTTTTTCTCTTTTTTTTTTTATGGCTTCTTATATCCACCCAAAACTATGAAATCCTTCTTTTAATCCATTTTATGTAATCTTTAATGAAAATGTCTTTATTCATATTTCACAAATTAAACTATTTTATTTTATAAGATATAGGTTATTCGATATATTATTTTTTTCAAACTTGTCTACTGCCACCACTTAAACAACTTGTATACACTATTCAAAAAATAAATAATGGACGTTGATGAATTATCTACACCATAGTGGTTACAAATACTTCAGTCCCTATATATTGATAAGTCTGCAATTATATCGATATTGTTGATGTTGTTGGGAAGGTCTTGGACTCTCTTCAAAAGTGGGAGACGTTCTACAGAGCTTACTCTAAGTGGATGAGATTTAGTGTTAGAATAGATAATGTGAAAAAGAAAGATGGCATCATAACGATAAGGAGGTGGGTGTGTTCAAAGGGAGGATTTCGAAGAGACAAATACATTGACATGCTGAATCGAAAAAAAAAAAAAGACAAAAACCTATTACTGGAACTGGTTGTCAAGTAGCTATTCAAGTCATTCACCTTAAGGACAATGAAAATTGGCAAGCAAAGAAATTCATCCCAATGCACAATCATAAAAGAGCTTCAGTAGCTAAGTTGTAATTCCTTAGATCTAATCGTGTTGTTACTGATCCTATGCTTGCTCAAGTCATGTCTATAAACCAAGTGGGAATAAAGAGTTCACAAATAATGTCACACATAGCTTTACATTCTAATGGATACACAAAACTACCATGCCAATTGAGGGATAACCTTACTGGTGCTAGAAGAAAACAATAGTTAGAAATAGACTCCGAAGGTGCTCTAGGATATCTAGATTGTCTTTCAATTAAGAACCCTAGCTTTTTTCTCTAATACTAAGTAGATCAAGAAACAGACAGTCAAATCTGTTTTGGGCCAACGATAATATGAGGCAGGATTATAGAATATTTGGAAAAGCCTTTGCTTTCGATACAACCTGCTGTTTTGGGCCAACGATAATATGAGGCAGGATTATAGAATATTTGGAAAAGCTTTTGCTTTCGATACAACCTGCAAAACAAACAAATATAACAAATCCTTAGTTTTTCTTGTTAGAGTCGATCACTATTTTAAAACTTTTGTATTTGGGTTCGCCCTGTTCCTCGATGAGATAATAGAGACATTCATGTGGATACTAAGAGTGTTTCTAGAATGCATGGGTTTACAAACACTATAATTAGTTTTGACTGATACTGATTCAGTGACACATAATCCAACCATTTTTCACAGTTTTGTGAAATTATAAAGAAAATGTAGCTTTTAGATTTAACTTCCAGTTTTCTGAGAATAAAAAATTCTCTAAACAATATAGCAATACCAAACTGACACAAGTTAAAAAATTACATCGGTTAATGTAGCACGATCACTTTGGCTTGTTTTCTCAGGCGCCCGATTTAGTCCCGTTTAGAGAATAAAGATCAGTCCTGCTGTCTTTAAGTGTGGAGTCCATTATAAAATGGACATAGTTTTATATCTGGAGTCTACTAAAAAGTGAAAAAATGACCCCCTATAACAGGTAACCCTGACCGGTTTAGGTGGCGAAAAGAAATGGTTAATTTTTTAATCAATTTTTTTGGGAGAAAAAAGTAAATTTAGATTGTAGTAGTAGGGACAATTATGTAATTTAAGCAATTTTTTTAGAGTTATTAAGTAATATAGTGACCATATAACATCGTTTGTAATAAAACACCAAGGATTCGTAATAAAGTAACATATCTGGTAACAATTTAACAAAAATATGTAACTTCGCATAGAATAATGGACATTTAAAAGTAGTAATTAAGCTGGATTTTAGGTTGATAACCATCGGATTAGAAAATATATAAAATTTAGGTTTGATGATAACAAAATCAAATGCATGGTTTGACATTCAGAAATTAATATAAAGTTTAGAAAGTAAAATTATAATTGTTCATTACATAAAATCCTAAGTGGTCATAAAATATTAGAAATCTAGGTTTGATAATAATAATATGAAAGCCTTGGATTCATATTAGAAAATTAATATAAAGTTTGAAAAATAAAACTACAATTATTCAGTATTCATAAAAATATTAGAAATTTAGATTTGATAATAATAATATGGAAGCTATGGTTTGACATTAGGAAATTAATATAAAGTTTAGGAAGTAAAACTACAGTTATTCACTAGATAAAATCCCAAATGTTCATTAATTGTTGAGATGAATCAAGCATATGATCAGCCCAGGTGCAATTCCTTATTCAGTTGTGGGCTTACTTGAGGTGGTCCTCTATAGCTTGAGTGAACCCTATCTTTTTCCATACAATTATGTGCATTATGTCCAATACTATAGTAAATTCGACATATTTTCGGTCTCTTCACGTTTCCAACTGGTGAGTTTATATGCATCCCGTCCCTAATCGATCCTTGATAGGCAATTCTTTTTGTCTTGAGAATGATAGGGTCTCGGACAATGTTTGAGTTACTCCTATAATTACCTGGAGTTCGTTACTATTTTTGTTGCTTGCTAAGTTTGTTTCAAAAGCACTCTTGAATAATGCAGTAAGACTAGCAATCTCATTCTTTGCAGTCTTGTATGAAGTATGAAGTCTCTAATTTTGGAGGCATAGTAAATCGTAGTATTAACTTCAGAGCTGAGAGCTCCATACTTGGATAATTGTATATGTTCCTCTTGTTATGTGGAAGGCTCAGAAATGTGAACATGTCAATTTGATTTTACATCTTTACAACACCTTTTCATTATAAGAGAATTTGGAATAGTTTGGATGTCGATAAACTTCATCACTGTCCATATATGTCTGCATAGATATCCATCTATCTCAAACAATAAGCAAGTGTAGTTTAAATATTGTTTAAGTAGCTTATTTGTAACATTGTAATATATATTACCTCATGGAAACTTCCCTAAACTAAAGATTTCACAATTGCCATCATTGTGATGATTAGTAATATAATATGAATTTTCTTTACTAATATGTTTTGCCACTTTGTGGTATATCTTCCTGGTGAAGACTTTCCCACATTGTTCGTAGTAGGTTCTGGATTATCTCTGGGTGGTAATTGTGGAGAGATATTCTTGCTTGTAAAATCATAATCCAATTCTTTGTGACGCATCTTAGAGAGCCCGAGATCAATACTTGATAAAACATCTCATAGTGGGTATTAAGCTTCAACAAACTTCTTTAGGTATTAGTACATGGGCTCACAACGTTGTGTTATTCGCATACTGCCAAAGAATGGACCTCTTAAATAAGTTTTATTCCAACTCTAATTTTTTTTTATTAAAAAAAGACTATTGCACTATTCATTTTCAACCAAATCAAACCGTGCCAACAATATATTCCACTTATTCATAAACACGTCTTCTATGCAGTAGTTATACATAATATCTTGTAATCCTTGCTTGAGCATTAGATATTGAACATTCTTGGATGCATTTATACCAAGATGCGAACCACATAAGCAGTGTATTGCATTGGAAAAGAATTCTGAGATTACAAACCTCATTCAAGAACCATGATATCATTTACTAAACAATTTGCTTCCAAAATATGCTTTTGGGGCGGTATGTATTATGAAATGATCTGACAACAAACTAGTTTGCCGAATACTATATATAGGAAAAATTTTTCCATAATCAAAAAGCTATCCCAAGCCAAAACTAAAGTATATTTCTAAAATCACCAAACCTTGTATTGTGTTTTAGTGTGCAGTTTGATAATACTCTTATACAGTTTAAACTAAACTGCCCCACAATATATCTTTTTAAGTAACCTTTAATATATGTACATATATACATATATATATAAATATTTCTCTAAATATATATATACATTATATAAATTGCATCTTTATAACTAGGATGTTACACTTGATTTTAGACAATGTCTGTTTTTCAAAATCTTTTATAATAAATGTCCAGCTATAACAGTTAATATAGTTAATATATCAAATAATAAATTATTAAAAAATGAAAAAAAAATTATTTTAATGGCTTTGAAAAAATCGATCATTTTCATAAAGTCTCCGTGTATTAGATTAGATGCCCAATTTTTATGCCCAAGTTCAAGCCTCATTGCCAAAACTATGAAAATCAAATCAAATGGCACCGAACCGCACAACAAATGTGTACGATTTGGTTCAGTTTCTCGTACTTGTTTCATATTTTAGACCGCGTGGTTTTAGATTTGGTATAAACTATATTTGTAATTTGGCGCATTAAACAAATGTTTAAAACCAATCAA
Organism: Parasponia andersonii; assembly: GCA_002914805.1. Classification (NCBI taxonomy): domain Eukaryota; kingdom Viridiplantae; phylum Streptophyta; class Magnoliopsida; order Rosales; family Cannabaceae; genus Trema; species Trema andersonii. The sequence goes on along the minus strand of JXTB01000187.1, from coordinate 27,969 downwards.
ATAGCAACAAAAAAAGCCTAAAGCCGCCTTGCTTGGAGGTTAGAGAGGAGGTTTTTCTTTTTCTTTCCCCGGCCTCTTCTCCTCGTACTCTCTTCTTCGTCCTCTTTTTTTGTTTTTTTTTTTCTTTTTCTTTTTCAGTTTTAATAAGTTCAGATTTAGATTTGCTTTATAGTATTATTTTTTGTGTGAATTTTAGTCCGGTCCAAATCTTAATATAAGATTTCTTCTTATATCTTGATCTGTTTAGTAGTCAATTTTTGTTTTGTTTTCTTTTCACGAGCATAAATCTCAATTGGTATTGGCCTCATATAGTCTACCCTACTAAGAATATAGTCATGATCAAGTATTAAAAGTAATAGATTACTAGTAGTCCTTGTTATCTCTTTCTTTTGAATAATTAGAGTTAACTCATACATTTGTTCGTAGTTGTATTTGTAATCTATTTTTTTGTCTCTTTTCTTTGAGCAGTTTGAAATTATAATTCTTATCTTTACATTATAATTTGAAATTTTTGCTTCAATTAATGAGATTCCGGAGCCCGTTTATACATACATATATATATATATATATATGGTTGCCAATCCAATTGGTATTTTTTTTCTTTACCTATGGGTAAATATTTTTTTTTTAGCCATTGGATCGCCATCTAATGGTGATCTAATGGCTATAATGAAGTGCGTGAAAAGATGTGCATCATTAATGCTCTTTCTCTCTCTTACTTTTTACAATAAAATAAAATATATGCTAAATTTTCATTGGTCAAATTGATACCTATGCATAGGTTTAAAAAAAAAATACCTACTAGATTGGTGCCCATATATATATATATATATATTATATAAAAACCAATCAAACAGCATTACAAACACATTTAACCATCATCGAGTCATTGAGAAGAATCCAATGTTTCTTCCCCCTTCTTTTAATATTTTTTTACAATTCATTTTGGCAAATGTCTACATTGAATCTAATGTATAATAGTAAATTTCCACTGTTTACACTTTATTTTGATAAATGTCTTTTTTTATTATTTTACTTTTTATCGGTAAATGCCAAATATATTAGTTTTTTTAAATGTGTAATTAATGTGTTCGATCTAGTTTATGTACTAAATGTATCAATTCTTATAATGATAAAATCAATATGTATGTTATATCAATATCAATTAGATCCAATGCTTACGTTAGCTATGTAAATTTTGTTTATAACTAAGTAAAACGGGCTATGTACTATAATATATTCAGCCACTTAGCAATAAAAGTTAAATAAAAAGGACAGCAATTATATTGGAGGTCGGCCATTTGCTAAAAGTCCCTTTCTAAAATCTCCCTTTTGCATCTAAACGGAGTGCTAGGAAACAAAGTCTCGATAACTTTTTTAAAAATATTGTAAAAAATGAATTTTCTAAAACTGTTATTATAACGGGTGTCATATTATTTAAGAATATGATTTTTATTAATAGTTACAAATAAGATGAGATCTATGCACGATATTATGACACTCTTAAAACAAATTATTTTTCAAAATACTCTGAAGAGTATTATTTTGGTCCAAATTGTTACTATCCATGTCAATTTCCCCGCTTTGATTGATTGAAAAGCAACCCAATCCAGCAATTTTCCAAGTCGTGGATTGATTGAAAAGCAACCCAATCCAGCAATTTTCCAAGTCGTGGAGCCGATTTGCTTTACCTCGACTAATTTGGGAATCATTATTCACATTTGGCCGGTACTGACCAGATACGATACATAGGCCTAGGCTCTCCACTGTCTCAAAAGGCCCAAAGCCATTCCTCAAGAATATTGTATACAATAGGAAAACTAAATTAAATTGGTCAAATTAGAAAAGGGAACTTGGAAAACTAGATATTTGAAAGATATAACTTGCACATGAGTTTGTTTTTTTCCAGAGAAAATAAAAATTGTATGTTTAGTTATTGGCTTAATCCCAATCCACATGTGGCTGTTTGTGCTCCAGTTGCCAGTTGGCGAACCATTCTAAATGGGATCTAGATTGATTTTTGCCATAAGAGGAGTACTAATACTTTCCTGGCAGTGTTTGACATATAAATTTTACTAAAATATCTCACATTTTATATTTGAGTCTAAAGTGAGACATAAGAGCAGAAATAGTTTTTTTTTTTTTTTTTTTTTAAAAAAAGTGCAGCTCACACTCCTCTTTGCAACAATTCATTGCAGGTTAGCCACAACCAATCACTTATAACAGCCTCCCTTGAACAATTCATTGCAGGTTAGCCATAGCCAATTACTTATAACAGCCTCTCTTAGAACCGAATTAAGGGTGGGGGTGTGTGGAGACGATAATAATCATTTTCATATATACTATCCTTTAGTGGAAAAACAAACCAAACCAGTGGACAGAGAATCCCATGCACATCATTCCAATATCAAAATCCCACAAGACTTTGAGCATTTCTTTTTCCCAACTTTTGCAATGGTCATTAGTTCAGTTGCTCTAATAATGAGGAAACATCAGTAATTAATTAGTGCTTGTAAATTTATAATTACATATTCAACAACCCCTTCCCGCTAATAAAACGGCTCATAATTAGCTATCATTTCTTGGTTTCGTGCTTTGACGAAGCTGAAGATTTCTTGCGAGGTATGCATTTTCCTCTCATTTTGGCCTTCTCTAATCTCTTTTCTTCTTCCGCCACCGTTTCCTCCAACCCAGCTTTGGTGCTCCTGACCCATAATCATAAAAAGCTCATTAAGCATTTAACTCAAAAGTATTAACTACCTGTACAAGCTGCACATATCGTAGTAGTTCAATACTTGAATTCATCTAGTAATTTTACAAGTAAAGGGAATAAAGAGAAGAAGGAAAGGGCTATATATCTGACATGGTTATTGCCTTCTAACTTTTTATTAAATAACATAAAACAATGTCTATGACATGAAGCACAGGAGCACAAGTAGTACAGTTAGAGCCCATAACTCGCCAATAAAAGTACTCGAAACATTAGTGTATCTAATTCTAACCTAAAAAGTGCCCATTAAATCCCTTATTTACTCGAAGCAGCTAGCACATTTATCATAGTAACCATGGACAAACGATTGACCAGTTTAATAACGTGAATACTGACTATACATATACATTTATGGGCTTCCCTTTGTGTGCACATTACATATTTACTTTCTAAGAGCAATAATGTGTGCATAACTGTATAATTATAGACTTTTAAAAAACATATATATATATACACTTTTAAATGTTTATACACTACGGATTATTAAATAGGGCCCACACAATGGGACCCACTTCAATTAGAGGTTTTTGTTTACCTTTCTTCGTTGTAGGAATTGGACTTTTTGAGAACCGATACGGCGGAGGCAGCTGCAGCTGCGGCGGCGGCTCTTTCGTCGGTCATGGACTCGACGATGCTCCCACTGAAGTACTCCTTCTCCTGAGACTGAAGATTCCCAAATCTGGGGTTCTCCGATATGTAGTTGATCATATCTTGGTCGTCCTCCGCCATTTTCACCGCGTTCTTCCACACAACCCCTCTCTCCAGATCACTCATACTTCTCATATTATTACCCCTCTTCATCGCCTGACCCCTACACAATTCCACATTCACCGCCGGAGCCGGCTTCACGCACGGGGAGCTTTTCGCCTTCGCCACGGCTGAGCTCCCGCACGCGATGAGTTGGAGCAGGACCGAGTTCCGACTCGGTCCCTCTGCCGAGTCAGAGACGGTGACTCGGTCCACGACGCCGCCACCCCCGTTGTCTTCGAACCTTCTAGAACGATTGTTGTTTTTGATGATGGTGGTTGTGGTGATGGTCTGTTCGGGCTTGTTGCTCATGGACGGACTTTTCTGGACCTGGATTTGGGCTTGGGTTCGGGTTGGAGCTTCTTCGAGTTCGTCTGTGGAAACTCCTCTCGAGCAGCGAGAATGGGGAGTGGTGGAGCTGGTGTAGCTGACCTTCTCCTCGTCTTCGTACTCTTCTTGCTCCTCTCCGTCCTCGTAGTCCCGCACGTCGTCGTATTTGGGGTACTTCTCTGCTCCCAGTGGTTTCTGTCTAGTTTGGAAGCTTAAATCTCGGCTTATCTGAATCTGGTTTAGTCTTTCTGCACGTATATATATATATATATAGTTGACAACTAAGCTTTAGTTCAAAATCCCAAACTGGGATTTCAATAAAATTTCAGAAAGACGTATCTATGTATGTATATATAACTGACCAGAACAGCCTTCAACTAGCTCAGAACCTTTGAGCACATACTCGGCTCCTTCAGCCGGATAGATTATATCATTTTCAGCCAAATCATTCCACACATAACCATTCTTATAGCTCCTGAAAACTTAATCACATTAGCTAAATAAAAAGATAGCAATAAGTCAGTAATAAGTAAAAGAAACAGAGAGCTTTGAACAAAAATGGTACCTTTTGCAAGACCAAGAGTAGAGTGAGGGCATTCCTTTACCCCTAAGAATAGTAAGCCTCTCCATTACATCTGTATATATATATATATATATATATATATATATATATATATATAAATATATTATATGTGTTCATCAAAACAAGCCAGTTGAAGTAAAGCATTTCCTCTGAAATAATACCAAAAGTAGACCTAGATATATAAAATACTTTTACCTCTCAAACGAAGCGGTTGATCGGCGAAATGGGCAACCTCCATGTAATGAGGATGTTCAAGATGGCCATTTCTTGAAAGGTAGTAGACAACTTGGACCTTTTTGATGGGTTTGACTCGTGGCCTTGGGCAGACTTTTGCTCTGTCCGGGCTGGTTTCTCTCAGTCTTCTAGACCGAACTTCCATATTCAGATAAAGTGAGTATAGCCTTTTCGCTGATCTTAAGTAACCCCTTTTGTTTTGGTGCTTCTGCTTCTAAAGCCTTAACGAGCCTACACTGCACTTCCTTTTTATATTGGTTTATTAGGAGTTTGAACTAGAGAGGAGAATTAGGATCAAGAAGATCCTGTGAAGATGAGATTATTTATGGCTGTGACAGAAACATTTCCTCAAAAGACGTTATATTTATAGAGATTGATAGTGTTCGACTTTGAATGCTTTTGGAGTACGTGTTAAGGGGAAGATAAAGCAGAGTAACAGGCTATAGAAGCTGGGGCAGAGAATTAAATGATAAAGTTAGGGAAAAGTGTATGCTTACTGTTTTAAGCATGAAGTTTGACTTTTTTATCTCTGATCCCAAACAGAGACAAAACAGCTCTATAATCTTTCTTTTTTTAAAAAAAAAAATCTTTGTCATGAATAATATATATTAAATAATATCTATAGGTATATGGGTATTGACGAAGTTGACTTGTTTTAAACGAAGAGCATCTTTGTCACTCTGAACTCATTATAACACGATCATATTAGATTCTGCCATTAGAAAACATCATGGTGAACAGGTCCACACATATGTGCATACATTTTTTTTTTTTTAAAACAAAAGTGAGTGGGGACAATTCCACCTATATATTTCAAAGGTAATGGCAGTAAGGAGATCAGTGTCGTTTAGTCCCATAACCTATGGTCGGTGCCAAAATCAGGTGAGGAAATGCTGTTTTTTTCGTTTTCCACCTAGCCTGATTGAACTACTGTAGTTTCCATTGATTTCACTTTTGAATCGTCATGTAACTGATATTTCATATCTTTTCTGTGAAAAATAGTACAAAGTAGCTTTACTAAAGCGAGCTTTTTTAACATTTACATAGAAATTAACCTGAAAGTTTGTCCGGTGGAAATATTTGGGGGAGGATAAGTTAAAGGTCAATTAGTTTGAATGATTGCTATCAACAGTTTTACCTTGTGCATGTAATGTAATATGTCTTAATTAATCTCAGTAAACTTGTTAATATATCTTTGCTTTTTTTTTTTCTTTTTCTTTTCTTTTCCCCCTCTAACCTTTTGGTGGGACACTGATATGTTCTAGTTGTTCCCTCTTTTCTCAATTTGGAGGTGAGTTCAATTTTTGTCACACTACATCCCATGGCCGAGAGAGAGAGAGAGAGAGAGAGAGAGAGAGAGTATAAGACTCAATAAGAGAAAACAAAACAAAAGAAGGCCACATATTTAGCCCATGGACCTGGCTACAATGGCAAATAGATAAAGTCGTCCTTACACCCAAAGAAAAAAGAAAATTGTTTATCCAAAAAAAAAAATCACTTCTTATGTGACAACGCATTGATTCAATTTCCTTTTGTTGGGGGGGAGGAGGCATAATTTACATAACATTTCACACAAAATGATCCAATTTTCTTTTCATTTCTCTTTTTTTTTTTTAAAAAAAAAAAAAAAGAAGAAATCAACTAGCTAAGAGCCTATCAAATCAGCATTCAGCAACTATTCAAGTTCATTTCTTTCCACATTCCACTGACGTACCATAGTTGAAATACATTTATATATATAAATACACAGACACACTTTAAGATCAAGAAATTTAAAACAAAAAAAAAATGACCAACTTCTAAAGTTCGTTTCTTTCCACATTTTGATTATTGAGAGAGAACCAACCTGGTTAAACGAAGTAGGAAAAAAGTAAAGGAGATGAACATGAAGGTGAAGCAGACCTCGTAGACAGGGCTCGCAGCTGGATGTTCTTTTTGGACGTTAGCTGCAGTCTCTCTGTCTCGTACCGATCGAAGCAGTGGTCTAGTCTACTCGTGAGCTGGTCCTCTTTAGAAGGTCAAAGACCCTCCACCATTAAGCACCACCCCAGCACCCCACCTCATCTTTCCATTTCTTGATCATTTATTTCACACACATCAAGATCTTGCAAATGCCTGAAGCTTGTCTCAGCCCAATGGGTTTTTAATGCAATGCTTAGGCCATCTCCAAACCCAAATTTGAAATAGTGTAAGTTTTCAAAAGAATATTTCCTTTCTTTTCTTTTTTTTTTTAATAAAAAAATTATCAACAATTAATTTATTTCACACTATTAATTTATATTAATTAACACGTTATTACAATAGTATATTCTAATAAGTAAAGTATTGGGAAAAAAAAATATATTCTAACAAACAGAAACTACTACAAAATTAAGAAATTACAGTTAATTAACTAAATATTGTATTTGTGAAGTTTTTAATGTAAATTTTAATGAGTAACTATATTTTAATTTATTAGTAATTTTATATTATGTACTTAATATTTTGGTATAAAGTTTTAAAAAAAATATGAATTAGAAAAATCATTAATTAATAAAAGAAAAGAAAGTGCTACATTGAGAATTAATTTTATTTAGAAATATAAAGTTTTGGATGATATTTAAAAAAAAAAAAGAGATTATATATATACGCATAAAGGCACCCTATTGGTCAATAAAATGACTAAAAGAAATAATATAAGGAAAAAAAAAAAACAGTATAGTTTTGCTTGCGACTAAGGAAGAATTGCTAAAAGTCGTTAATGGCAGCGACCACTTTCAAAATGAGGAGAGTTTCAAAATTTATTTGTATGAATGATTGGTTAGAAATAGAAATGCTAATAACATGTGTAATAATACCTAGTAAATTAACGCTTTACTACTCTTGAATAGTGTGTAGTTATTTTTATTTTACGTTCTTCGTGGCAATTCGGCATGTCCTATTTTTTTTTATTTTTTTTTAAATGAAGCTTAACTGATGATTATTATTTAATATAAAATAAAAAAATAATAATATACATACACTCTACAAGTCTTTGATCTCTTACTTCCCAAATTCATATACAAATTCCTCAAGATTTGGACTAACTGAATTAGTACCCAAATTCATATACAAATTCCTCAAGATTTGGACTAACTGAATTAGTACCAATCGGTATGTCCTATTTACTTATCACTCTACACTACAATTAGTTATTATCACTCTACACTACAATTAGTTACTATTTCATGAACTGAGAAAGTCCAAAACTCAGGAATCTTAATCAACAATATTATAACATATTTGATTCAATGGAACGAGTTTTGGAATGAAAAGGTCGTTCCAACAAAAGACTCATTCTATTATTTGGTTTGGCATGTAATTCTTATTTCATACAAAAGACTCATTCTATTATTTGGTTTGGCATGTAATTCTTATTTCATGATAACCCTAATTCTATAAAATAGTAGAAATGAAATTCCACTAACCCATCTAAATAATCACTTTTCCATTCCATAATAAATTTCTAAAAAAGTTACTTAGCCCCTTTTGTCCTAAAGAAAATTATATTGAATATTAAAACTATGAGTATTTTGGTCATTATCGTACAATTCTATTCCATTCAATGTTTAAACAAATAAAACAATTTTTATTGTAATAGCAATTCCAAATTCCAACCAAATAATAAAATATCATTTTTATTTATATTCTAATTTTATAATCATTCTAATTTCGGAACAAACACAAGCTAAGGATATTATTCAGTTTCAAGCTAAGGATATTATTCAGTTTCAATGTATATTCAATATTCACCCATTAAAACTTTTGTCTCGTATTATTATTCGGCTGCGTAAGAAATTTCAGATTTAAGTGCTCATTACGACGTGATGTTCTCCCTTATTTATATATAGAGTGCTCAATGTCTATATATAATTAGGGCTCACCTGTGAAAATTTTTCTGCCTATATTTCTTGATTAAGGGGCTCGAGGTGACATCCTATTACATGCATGTACTCCATGTGTATATATGTATATGTACGTTTATCAAGCAGCAGCCTGCAGAGATGACCCCATACCAATAGAAACATATAAAAAGTCATAGCCCAAAAACCTATACAAGATCTGAAAAACGTTGCGTTTTAACTAAAACCGTGAAAACTGACCATGAAGTGACTACATATATAGCTCCTTTGATCAAAATATGGCAAACTTGGAAGAGGGTGTCCAATAAATTCGATCGATCGAGGAGGGTTCAACCATTTGCATCCAACTATCGAAGCTACAATGGGACTCAAAGCCTGTTTGTTTTTACGGACTTGTAAAATTTCGAAGCAAGTGAAACTTTTCCACAGTTGCCATAACCATACGTATATTTATATCGCCCTGTCAGCTAGCTAGCTTCCAAGACATTAAATACGACGTCGTTGATATTATCAATGACAGATATATCTATATATATATATATATATATATATAACACCTTATGAGATTCTATCTCTTTTGTTCTTTGAAAGGTGGAGAAATGGAAAATGTCGTGAGGGGTCTGCATCCCCTAATAAATTACGTACCTTATATCTAGGACTCTAATATTGTGACCTGCGAATTCTAGTACTATTACTAGCTGTTGCCTGAAATACACAGTAGTAAGATTTTCGGCCTGTAGTGAGCGTCCAAATCAGTTATGCAGAATTTTACTCACTGAAAACGGCTTAACTGAGGGCAAATAGATACAAGGTAGGGGCTGCTTTAATTGCTTAATGCGTCTCACTAATCTTAGTCATCATCACATGGTCCCAGGTGAGTTCAATTGTGGAGTCTATCAAAATATAGGGCTGAGATGCAACAATCAATTGCAACTGTTTTTAACGGCTTTCTATAAAGTATTCTATCTACAAATTCAAGCAGCCTGAAGGAATAATTTGAATTAAAAATATTTTTATAAATATGCTACATAATCAGAGAAAGAACTACTACATCTTAAAAAAAAAAAACGAAACGGATATCCTCTCCAGTTTCCCATGCTATACAAAGCCCATAATATCTTTAAGGAGCAACTAAGGTAATCTATAATTCTCGAAAAAATTATACTACAACAAAAATCCTCGTATCCGTGCCACTAAAAGTGCTGTGACATTTCAAATTTCACTATATCATAATTTTTAGTGGCATTTAAAAAATGCTACTGTACTGTGTTGGTGACGTTCCCAATGTCACTGAATTATTTAATTTAATAAATAAAAAAACATTTTAAAAGTATAAAAGAAAAGTTTCAGTATAATTTTAAAAATATCATTAAATTATATTAATGATATTTGAAAAATTATCACTAATCTAAATCACATATTTAGATCAAGAAAATTCTTTATTACATGTTAAAATTCTGGTTACTATTTCTTTTTAGAAGAAATTGTATAATGTGGGTTTATTTATTTATTTTTTTAATAGTCAATAAAAAAATATATTATCAACGATATTTGGATGTTAGCAAATTATTATACATGACTATATTTAGTGCATGTAAATTAATTGATTTAATGTCTACGGCTTCCTTTATATTCTTTTATTATTTTTATATTCAAAGTAATAATTCCAATATAATATTATTAGAACGAAAACAACAAAAAATTAAAACTAAAAAAAATAGATTATTGATTGAAAAAAATAATAAATTTTACATGAATTCAAAATTTATACAAAAATATATAGAATTAAAGGCTACAAAAATGGATCATCTGCTAAAATGCTGAATTAAGTTCTTCACTTTCCGTAGATAATGTATCCATCTCATCGGCATGTCGCCTATAAGAATCTTGAAAAATAAATGAAGGAAAAATATCAACATTGCTTAGATAGTCCTTGCACTTATCTCTTATCGTATGGCTCTCGTTGGATTCCTGAAAAATAAACAAAAGAAAAATAAATAAATAATATTTTGTTATGAAAAATAATGCATAAATTTCTCGTAGGAGTAAAAAGAAAGAAGAGAGAAGATTTATACATATGGATCAAATTATATAGGTATGTGCTTTCTTTTTCCTCTTCATTTTTTTCCAGTTGTTTTCTTCTCCTCTATAAATGAGTTCCATCCAATGAAGCATCATTTTAATTAAATAAGTAAATATAACAAAGAATCAAAATAAATCATTACAAAGCTTGATAAAAAAAAAAAAAACAAAACTAGCTTGCAAAAAAAAATATGAAATAGAAGCTTGGAGATGACTCACATGATCACTCGTTGCTAGAAAATAAAGAAGATGAAGGCATAGGAAATATAAGAAGATGAAATTTTAAGAGCTAAACGTATTCTTGAGATAGACATTTATTAGTGGAGTGCATGAAGGAACATGGTAGGTAGATGATAAAATATATGACTTAATAGTAGTTAAGTTAGTTTTCATTTTAAGATTATTTTTGTAGTATGCTGAATTTTACGAATTCTAAAAGAAATTAAATTTAGATATACTTGAAAATTTAAGGAATTTACAAAGATTTTAAATTTAAATTCTTTTGTTTTGTAGCAATCTTGAATTTAAATTATCAGCCGTCTGCTGTAAGTTATATACACGTCTTTAATTTAAAATTCAGAAGATATTTTATTATTTTAGAAGATATTTTGTTATTTAAATTAATTAATCTAATAATCTATTATATGATAATTATGAAATTATTGAACTTGACCGTAAAATTGATTTTACGTTTCCTTCCTTTTTTTTTAATGGTTTGTTTAGAGGATTGTATTCTTCAAAGAGTTTATCATAGGACATCCCTTCTACTTATATAACTATTTTGTAATTAGTATGGATGCAATTTTCCTAAAATGGTTTCTTTATTTTTTACATGAATTCTTTTGTCATTTAACTTCTTTGAGAAAAAAAAAAAACGTATTTATTTTTAGCTAAATTGAGTATGATGGTGCATTTTACTTTTTTGAAATGTAATATGATGGTAAATAAACAAATTGATAAAAAGTAGAGAAACATAGGGAGTATTCATACTCCTCTTTTATATATATTTTTTCTTAGTATTTTTTATGTCTATACTTAAACTGTTTCATTTTGATATTTTTCTTCTTAAAATTATCAGTAATTGGAGATGAATAAATGGTATTTTTAAAATATCACTAAATGTAAAAATTTAATTAATTTTTCAAATCCTACTAAATTTCAACTTGAATCGCATTTTTTAAATGCTACTAAAATAAAATATTACTGACATTTGAAAGATGCCACTAAAGATAAACTTTAATGACAGTTTTAAAATGTTATTCAATCTAATTTTTAAGATATGTTTTTCAAAGTTCTTAACATCCTTGTAAATTAATGACACATTTTTCAACAAATGTAACTAAACATTGTTATTGTGATATTTTAAAGTTAATGTCACTAAATAAAATATTAATAATTCATATTTATTAAACTAATTACAGCGGGTTAACTTCATATTGTCAAGTCAACCCAAAATAGGTCTTGATTCGTTTGTGACTCAAATTCGTATATGGTAAACCTAAACCCATTAAAATTGTATAATTAAAATTGTATAGTTTTTAAATCGTGTTGTTACGTTTTAAATTGCCACTCATGTTTATATGTTTAAATAAAGAACTTTGGTTTTAAAGTTTTTTTTTTCATACTACATAAAAATAAAAGGTAAAAATACTAACTATTTTTTTTGAAATAAAAAATAACTATTTGATCGCTAGAAATAAATAACTGAAATTTAAATAGTAAATAATTAAAGTAATACAATGAATTTTGCTAATAAATGCTTCGTAGTGAGTCGTAATAAAAAGTGGAATTTTTTTCTATTTAAATTAGCGAACTTTTGTAAATAACAATTGTAAAATCCACTTCTGTTATATGGAAGCTAACTAAATAGATTCAGAGGTATGGCAATTTTGTACTAAAACACTTACTACAGTTTTATACCTTAACCAATTAGTAAAAGAATTCAATCAGTACAAGCCTCAATTAGTCGAAAGAAAACTAATGACAAATTTTGGAACTTTATAATATATATATATATTTTTAAATAATAATAAAAAAAGACAATAGCCCTCACTAAATGCTATTACCTCTTTGAAATTTGAGAGCTCACGTTTTGAAGATTTGCATTTCTCCTTTTTACTTGGAAGAAATCTAACGTAGGAGACTGCTTTTTCTCTCATGGAATGGGAGAGTAAATTAGGTCCTTTGGATCAAAATTTGACAGTCCAGATTTCAGTAGATGGGCCCAAATAATAATAGGGCGTACCACGCTTGATTAAACTACCCATATTTTATGTTCGATTGAAAAAAAAATAAAAAAAAACAGAAAAAGAAACAAACCAGAATCCGGGCCACAAAATTGCACCAACCCTTTCTCTCTCCCTTTCTCCTTCTCTCTCTCTAGTTCGAACCAGCCCCTTAAGAAACGCCTAGCGCTGCCACCATCCCTTGAACTCCGACCACCCGCTACCACCTGACCTCTTGCCAGCCTAGCCTCCCGCTAGTATTTATCAACTGTTGTACGGTCTAAAATCCTAAGGTTGCATATGATGTATATGCGACCTCCTCTGTGAAGGATATGTGCGACCTTCCACATATAGAATATATGCGACCTCCTCCGTGATGTTTACATGCGACCTCCTCCGTGATGCTTAAATGCGACCTCTTCTGCAGGTTTTTGTGCGACCTTCTCCGTATAGTTTTCCTTAATAAACAGGGAACCTATAGGAAAAGGGAAACACAAAAACACT
>JXTB01000186.1:715169-728856 GCA_002914805.1 Parasponia andersonii | reverse complement strand
ACAACATAATATCACGTTTAAAAATTAGTAATTCTGACTCTCATTTTATTTATTTTTTGTTTTATTTTTCTTAAGAATCTCTTTATTTTACTTGACATTATATTTTAGTATTTAGGAGGAAAATATATTCATAAATTTCATTTATAATCAATTTTAGTGAAAACCAGTTCTTTTTTATTTGTAGTTGGCTTGCTTTTCACTCTTTTTCGCCTAAAGCTATACAATGCTGCCATTTTTTTAAAAACAACCAACCTGCACAATGGTAGTAATGGTGAATGATCAGTCCATCGAGGATAAGTCAATAATAAGTAGTTTTCAGATTTTATAGGTTTGGACAGTTATTCTATTTTTGAATTAAAATTCCCAATAATTAAAAGATGCAAATATTTTCTAACGTTAATAAAAAAAATAAAGATTAATATTAAAAATTCATTTTTTTCAAGTTAAAAAAAAATAACAATTAAAAAAAACATAAACATAAACATAAAAGGGACGGGACGATGAAGCTGAAATGGAGCGCCCACCCCACCCCATTTTCGTTCCTAATTTTGGAGTATGGTTATAGATTAAGCATCGTTAATAACCACAAAAATTTGGAAAAAAAAAAAAAAAAAAAAAAAGAACATGTGAGCCACGAAGTGACAAAGAAGGAGAATATAATGAATGTGTGATGAAGACAATTCCCCCTCCGCCCCACCGGAGTGTCTTGTTCCACTCATTACTCCCCTATATTTTCCTTTTTTTCTTTATTAATATTATTAACTTTCAAAAAGTCAGATTTAGCCTTCAACTAATTTAACAACGAATATTTGATTAATTGACTATATACTAAAAATAAGAGAGATATAGGCAATTTCAAAAAAAAAAATAAGAGAGATATGGGAACAAACAATCAAACATCCTATAATATACTTAGAAATGGCTATAAATTTATTAGTTACTATGTGACAAATTTGAATTATTTTTTCATACACGTGTTATTTAGTATTCTATTGTTGTCTGTCATACCATTTGATTTTGATAAGGACAGTTCGTTGATCCCAGAAGGATTATGTTAACACCCATCCTTGCCTTAAAGCACCCCTTTTTCTTAAAATTTTATTTAGAATACAAATATACACCTAAAATTTTAATAGCTTGTTACTGTACGGTACACCCCATCCTATAACTAATTTTCCTTAATTTTCCGTATGAATTGAAAATCCAAGCAACATAACCCCAACAATACAACTCCAACTCACTCCAATCACAACCAATCTACAAAATATAACTCTCAACTTTTTTTTCCTCCAAAGAGATAAGGGCTTTGAAGACTCGAAAATAACAAAAACACTACTCCGAGGAGCACCCTTAATTTTCTTTCTTTTTATTTTTTCCCCTTTCCTGTTGTTTGATATTTTATTTTAATCAATGTAAGACCATTGTGATTTGGGTGTTTATGTGGACTTCTTTTCCAAATAGATAATTAACAAGCTTCAAATTTTTAAAAAAAAAAAATCAGTAGACAAGTGTAGATATTTTTTCTGAATTATTTCTTTTGTTTATCAATTTTGTATCTCAAGACTTACGTTGCAAATGTAAAATCCTAAAGAATTAAGAGGTTAAACAGGAAGATCAACCAACAAAAAAAATAATAATAAACAAAACAAATCAAAGTAAAGAAAAGTGAGGAGAAGGGGTGGAGAAGAAGTTAAACAAATTAGTGGAACTGGGAAACTTTTGGGTGGCGGGGTGCACAAAAAATTTTCACTAATGTCTTTTAAGTTGTGTTATTTTAGTCATTTACTAGTAGAAGGGGTGATTTTATGATAAGCAGGTTGGTAATATAACCCGTCATTCCTAATTTTAGTAACCGCATCAACCATGCTCCTTGCATCAAAATATTGAAAAATCTACATTTCGTCCAAATGACTGTATCTTTTGTTGATATTTTCTTAAATTGACTACTTTATCTTTTTATATTTTAAATAATTAACAAGATATGTTATTCCCAAAAAAAAAAAAAAAGAATTATGATACCGATATCGAAAACAATAACCGTAACCTTAAAAACGACAGTACTGGTGTTTAGCTAACGAATTTAGAATGAGCATATATCTTCGTTAATATATATATATATATATATAGGTTGCGAATCCAATAAGTATTTTTTTTATAGGTTGGATCACCGTCTAATTATAATGAAGTGCATGAAAAAACGTACATTATTAATGTTTTTTCTCTCTCTTATTTTTTACAATAAAAAAATGTGCATATTAAATTTTTATTGGCCAAATTGATACCTATGCATAGGTAAAAAAAAAATAACTACTGGATTGGTACCCATATATATATATATATATATATATCATATAAATTGTTATGGACTCGTATCCATAGAGGTAGGCAATTTTGATATATAAGTCACAATTAGGATCGACAATTTGTATTATCGTGTCGTATTCGGATCGATAAGATTATGACATAACATGATAACATCTAATCAGAACATGATACGATTAATATACGTATAACATAATATAACACATGTAATCCGTGTAATAAACGTGTCATGTGTCATATTATGACCCGTTTGACACGATTATTCAAAATTGATATGATTATTCTAATTTAACATGATTATGCACTACTTAATTTAATTTTACTCCTAAAAATGCTTAGAATTAATCAAAATTACATTTAATATATTAAAATATTAATAACTGTGTCGTGTTGATATGACACGAAAACGACACATTTAATTAAACGAGTTACACAGATTATTTTCAAGTTAAGCGAGTTGACCTGAAATCCACTCGTTTATTATACGTGTTACACATGTTAACTCAAAATTGACACAAAAATTAAATAAATCACCCAAATTCATTTATTTCGTATGGAAAATTACTAGCCCTAGTCACAGTAAAATATTGTATACCTCTGTCTGTGGTGATTTCTTATGTTTGTTCTAGTCGTCTTGATTTTTTTTCCCCAGCATTCTAATATTATATACCATATCAATTATCAAAGTATCTGTCTGCATCCCCTCCTCATGAGGCAAATCTCCATGTAACCACATGTATAAAAAATAACAAATATCAAAATACAATTACATTACATTTCGTTTACTGTGATAATTGGAACATAACTCAAAAAAAAAAAAAATGTGCAAAATTTGACCTTTTCATAATATAGATGCTAAATTTAGCATTGGCAAACCCTATTACGTTGGAGATGTCTAAGTTGTGGTAATATAAACAAAGTTTATTATGATACCTGAACATGAGTTAGAGTAAGGGTCATATTCAACCATTATAACTAGCTAGAGAAGTTGAGAATTATAAGCGACGATTAATATATCAGGTTTTTAAGAGAAAATTCGGAAAAAAAAAAACTTCTTTATCAATATTCCAAAGATGGCAAGCTAAAAACCGTCAAAAGGAGTTTTGTTTGGATAGAAAACACGTCAAGGATTGGAATTTTCAGAGGAGTCTACGAGGAAAGATGATTTTGGTTGAACCAAAGATCGAAGAACATATTCAATAATCAGGAAGAAATACATGAGGAGAAAAGAGCCGAATACCAAATACCCACCCATACTTAATTAGAGAAGACGGAGCCAGATACTTTTGTGAGCGGTGGCTTAAGTTAGATGATCTAACTAGCCAACTGAGGTTAGCTCAGTTGGTCCAAAATTTAAAAAATGTGTATGAGTTTGGGGAGGTTAGTGGTTCAAATCTTGATAGAGTGTGTGTATGTTATTTTTCTTTAAATTTGTTGTAAGTAGTGGTCATTAGTTAAGCTCCACTTTTCAAAAAAAAAAAAATTAGATGATCTAACTATTTTTTTTAGAAAAAAAAAATAAAAACTAATAATTAAATACTACAATTATCCGCAATAAGCCTTCATGCTTTGAAAATATCCTGTAATAAATAAGATCATTTGAATCAAATGTATTAAGTATAACAGTCACTAAGAAATTGAAACCAAAACAGCACTAACTCCTTTTCTCATAATGTACAATAGAAATTTCAGTTTTACAAATTATACTAAAATTACTTAACAAAAAGCAAATCAAATCCTGACTCTTTACTATAACTTACATCTACTATACTCCAATGAAACAATTAGCAATAACTTTTTCTCACCTCAAATAGGAACTTGGAAATTGAGACAAATATTAATGAAGAAACAATATGAACTTATGGCAGTTGTTTTGCCTAGTTAGTTACTTATCAAGTTTGAGTGTTTTGAAAATATATACGAGATAACGAGTGTTGAGCTTGTTTTGTAGAGCAAAGAAACATTGAAGAGTTTCCACTTTTCCGGATAGAGCTTAGCTAATTTTTTTTTTTTTTCCCTTTCTAGCATTTGAGATGTCTATTAAATTAGGTCTTAAGATGACGAGGGTGGCCTATTTAATTTTGAACGTTATCTAGTTTTTAAAATTTAGCTTAACTAATTTTTTGAAAAGGTATATTATATCAATAAAATTTATTTAAAAAAAATTAACTTATTTTTAGAAGAACAAAACATCTCAACCAATATTCACATATTAGTTACATTTTGTGGAACAAATAATAGTTTTAGTGGGGGCTTAGTGGGTTAATTACAAGTTTTTTTTTATAAATGTTTTATTATTTGAAATAAATTTACAAATGTTTCATTATTTGAAATAAAAAAAAAATAAAACTTTCCTATTGGTCCGTGCCTGCCATTGAAGTTCTTGAAGTCGTTGACAGTTAGCTACATTTTTTCAGTTGGGCTGGCGTTGTTTATAGCCATTGTTGTCTCCTAATTGATAGCTTAATTTTGTATCATACGAAGTGTCAAATGGCATTCCCATATTGATTAAATCCTTGCTCGGCCCAGTTGACTCCGTGCATGTAGTACTGCCAGCTGTCGTTGTGCCATTTAAGTTTTCAGGGTCAGTTTGGTCGCGAACGATAATAGTAATAGTAATAAAAAAAATAAAAAATAATGATAATATAATTATATTTTTTAGATGAAGTGGTGGAATAAGTAGCTGAATGAATATTCTTATGTTTAATTAATTATTAAAATAAATGAAATTAGTTGTATAATAATAAAAATATTCTTCATTTTAATTACTTTAAATTATATTTAGCATTCAATTATTTCATTAAATTATTTTATTAATTTAATTATTTATTAAATTATTTTTCATTTAGCATAGTTTTATTTTATTATTAATTAAATTATTTTATATTTAGTATTATTTTACTTTATTATTTTTAAATTATTTTATTAATTAAATTATTATTTTTAAATTATTTTATATTTAGCATTATTTTACTTTATTATTTTTAAATTATTTTATTAATTAATTTATTATTTTTAAATTATTTTATATTTAGCATTAAATTATTGTATTAATCAAATTATTTTTCATTTAGCATAATTTTATTTTATTATTTTTTAAATTATTTTATTAATTTTTTATTAATTAAATTATTTAAAATGTATCATTATTTCAATTTATTTTATTATTTTTATTAATTAGTTAATTTAATTTAATTATTATTTTATTAAATTATTTTGCATGTAGCATTATTTTATTTTATTTTATTTTAATTATTTTATTAACTATTTTATTGATTATTTTTATTAATTAAATTATTATTTAATTACATTTTATTAATTTATTTTTTAGTAAATAAAGTATTATTTTATTAAATTTGTTTATATTTAGTATTATTTTAATTTATTAATTTATTTTTTTATTAATTAAAGTATAATTTTATTAAATTATTTTACTCTAGCATTATTTTATTTTATTTTATTAATTATTTTTTGTTAATTAAATTATGACTTTATTAAATTATTTTATATTTAGTATTATTTTATTTATGTATTTATTATATAGTTTAATAAATAGTATTTCATTCCATTCTATTCCAACTTATTTCACCCAATTAGATTGAATAAAATTCCACTATTTTTTATTTTAATAAAAAAAATTTTCTATTTAAATTTTCAAACTAAACAATAAAATCAGATCATTTTAAAATTGAATAAAATTCCACTATTTTTTATTTTAATAAAAAAAAATTTCTATTTAAATTTTCAAACTAAACAATAAAATCAGATCATTTTAAAATTATTTCTATTCTATTCGATGCATTACATTAGAATTTCGGCAGTTAACTACCTTTTCCAGGTGGGCCGACTTTCTTTATACCCATTGTTGTCTCCTAAGTCCTACCAAATTTATAGCTTAATTTGGTATCATACGAAGTGTCAAATGGCACTCCCAAGTTAATTCGAATCATATATCACTATGAGTGCCATTTCATATTCAAGAAAAATATTTCGCTTGTACGGACCGCATAAAGCACCCGCGTTGGGTTGTGAATTGCATATTATGTTATTTTATGTGAGTATCTGGTATCCGTTTGTTTCTACCATTTTCGTCATTTTTCATTCTCTTATCTATTTATGGATATTTGTTCAATTTTTTTCGTTCGAAAGATGCATACTTTAAAATTTACAATTTAGGTATTATCCACTTATAAATTTAGAAAAATAGTAAAAACAAAATGCAATAACAGTGAATTATACAGCATTAGACAATAGTGCAAATTATTTTTACCACTGTAAAAATCTTCCACGTTGATATCTTCTATCTCAATAATGCTATATAGCATTATTTTTTGTTTTCTGACCAAGGCTTCTTAATAAAATAGTTTCTTCGAAAATATTTTCATTAGATTATTATCTTAAATATCTTCCATATATAGTCAACGAATGGCTCCTCAACCTATGTATGAATATGATGCACATGCCACAATATATATATGACATATCAATGATCAATGCGACAGAAGCGACCATTTTATTAACTATGAAAGGTTGTTCGAAAAGGACATCCACAAAGAAGACTACACATATGCCACTTTAGCTCTGTTGATGGGCAACCATTGTCTCTGTAATAATTAATAATGAACAAATGATCAAGTACAAAAGCTATAAGTGTCTTGTATTATTGCTTAGAACTTAAACCAATTATATATATATATACACACACACATATACTTACAAATATAAATCCATCATCCACCTACTTTAATCAAAAGGAACATGGCATATGGCATAATAAATCTCAAAGAGCAGTTTTAAATTACTAAAAAATATATTTTCTCATGGCATAATCATCCCACCATATTTTTTTTAAGTAATTAATCATCCTACAATTGATAAACAAGATAGTAGTGTTTTTTTTCCCAACCAATCAAGACTGTCTTTTAGCATGGTCCTTACAAAAATGGGCAGTATGTAACAATCGTAATTCTTATTATCACTACTGCTCGTAAGAAAAGGTGCTTATAACACAATCGTAAACATGATCCATTTGTGGGGTCTTTCTCTATCTAGTTGTAGTACGAAAATAGTAGTATAAGAGCCCGCGCATGAGAGATTAATCAAACCACTTTTTCCATTTCAAGCGGTTCCAGCTATATGTCCCTCCGTGGCTCCACCTAGCTATCTTAAATAGTTGCTTTTCAGCTAGTCAGATTGCGCTCTTTTTCACTACCAACACTTTCAATCCACCAATTCTCCATAATTATTCTCTTTATGGCATGTTTATTTTGCAGTAATGGGAATGAATATATGGTTTTGAATACTGAATGGAAACCAATTTCTCTTACACTGGTAGTTGTGGCATAGCGTCAAATGTGCTTATTTGGAGTATTCCTTTTTATCAGTTTAGGTGTTCGAATCTCTTCAAAAGCTTGTGAAATCTAGCTTGTTACTTTAAGAATTACCACTAATGAGTGGACCTTACGAGTCACTCTAAGAATGTATTTCCTTTAGAATAGATCTTGTTGTTTCACTTATGATCTTAACGATCATCAATCGGACCCAAATGATTACTGTGACAAAAACTAGATAGAGAATATGAGGAACCAATGATTACTGTGACATTCTCTTTTATATTCTCATATTTCATTTCACTGTATTTGTAATATTATTACAGGGAGAAACATGAGCTTCGTAATCAAACTTCAAGGATGGCTAGGAAAAATCCGCAAGGAAAAATAGGGTACATATGATCCTGAAATTGGATCTTATCTACGAAGAGAAGAAGAGGCAAACTAGAATTCTTCTGGTCCTTTTATAACGGTCAACTAACTCTTCCGGGTGGGCTTTGGCCTTTATGGTTGTGTTTTCTACCACATTGCTAGCTATCATGGGGTATCAAATTAACATAACAGTACTTTGGATATTGGGTATGAACATGAATACGATGATACTGAATGACCAGCAATTTCACGGATTCGACAAGAGTAAAGTAAACTGCAGAAGACCATGACCCTTTGCCACGTGAGATCTCTTTCACTTGTACGGACATCAGAAAAGGCTGGCTGTGTGTTGTGAACTGTAGATTGCTAATGTGGTGTGGTCCCAACTCCCAGAAGGGCAAAAGCAAATGCTTATTATGCTTTATAAAGCGGAATATGCAGGCGTGCTCTCAGTTCTCAATTCAGAATCCGGACCAAGCTCGAATTTCAGGCCCATTTTCACTGGCTCGGCTCAAGTTCAATCATTATTTTGAATTTGATAACATTTTCTTAAGAAAGTAAGTTCAAAACTTTGATTTTTATGATCAAATTACTTCATAGTTGCTTTAATTTTTTTTCAAATAATTATAAGTACTTAATTATTTTTTTAGATTAAGTATTATTTCAGTTAAAT
This sequence comes from Parasponia andersonii, assembly GCA_002914805.1. Classification (NCBI taxonomy): domain Eukaryota; kingdom Viridiplantae; phylum Streptophyta; class Magnoliopsida; order Rosales; family Cannabaceae; genus Trema; species Trema andersonii. The sequence goes on along the minus strand of JXTB01000186.1, from coordinate 720,159 downwards.
TAGTTAAATGTTTCAGTCAAATAATTGGAAAATCGGCAATTAGTTTTGAGGAAATTAGGTTAGTAGTCACCTTGGGTGCTTGTATTATTAGTGGGCAGTTATTTCTTAGTTATAAGTTTGTGAGCGGTTTTTATCTGTAAGATTTCCTTTTGCCTTTTACTTCTCTCGTTTTCATAATGTTTGAGGTTAAATTAAGGTTATTTAGGAATGAAACTATCAGTTTTTCAATAAGTTTAAAATCAACTGCTAAATCACTAATATATTCTCTAAAACTTGATAGTTTTTTTTGAAGGAAAATGGACTTGACTAGTAGTAATTTGGACTTGAATGATTTTTTTTAGGAGTATTTTGAAAAATAACATTTCTAGTGGTGTTGTAGTGTTGTGTGACCTCCGACATATAATTTGTGATCATAAAAATTATGACTTTTTAAACCAATTAATGGTCACAAATTATACGATGGTCTCACAACACAGCAGTTCTATTAAAAAAGTCATTTCTCAAAACACTCATAGAAAAGTCATCTTAGTCCAAATTACTACTACTTATGTCAATTTCCTTAAACTTAATGGATCGTATGGCTGTCCTATGCTGGTGACGTGGGCTGGGCTACATCTACTTCCACAGGTCGGGCTGCCAGACTTCTGATCAAGAGGGCTGAGGGGATTAGGGTTGTTTGGAGGTAATTAGGCCGAGCAGCAGTTTTGAAGAATGGTGTTAGATTTGTGGCAGTTTTCTTTAGGGCAAAAAAAATGCCAAAAAGGGTCATGAATTTAATACTGTACTCAATTTCTTGGTGCTACATCTACATTTAACATCCTACAGCCCTTTTTCTTTTGGTTCTAATGATTTAACAGTTTTTCTCACACCAGGGATGGAGGGAGCTTGGCCCAGTAGGAGCTCAAGTACCCCTCTATATATTCTTTTCACGTACAAAAGAACCCCAAAATTTATACGTATTCATAATTTTTTTTTTAAAACTTGAATTTATATGCTAAGTTCTCACTCCAAAATAAACAAAATATTGATCCGTCCCTATTTGACATCATATATCGCCTTATTATTCGTATATTTTTACAATGAAATTAGGCTAAGGGGACTTGTTTTTTTACACATGCTCTTTCAACGGTTAAAACCAACTACTTATTTTTACGGAGGCCAGAGGGCTCAAGGTCCAAGAAAATTGCTTTGCTTTAAAATGGAATTGCATATATATTAGAGCTTGGGTTACAAGTATAACTATGAGAAGAGAAGCAGCTATACTTGAGCAAAATGGGAAGTAGATTTAAGTAATTGATGGGAAACGTATATTGTATATGGAAATCTACACATCGGATGTGCAGATATGCAATCAAGACCATGCCATAGTAGAAATTACGTACACTGGTCAATAATAGAGAATGTACTATATATGTATTTCTTAGTTGCATGAATTTAAAATGTGCTTCACAAGTGTCCTTAGTATTTCTCCAATTCGAGTGCAAAAAAAACGAGTAATACTATTCATCATGAACTCGTGATTTTTACGATCCAGCTGTCCTCTTTTCATTAAAAAATGATCATATTCTCTTTAAATTAAATATCTACTAGAAAAGATAAAAAATTGACCTGATGAGATACGGTTTTAATATCTCGTCTTGTTGTCTTGTTGTTTTTCTCGTTCTTCAACAGAGGATTTGTCACATTTGTTCCTTTAATGTCCTTTTGCCTAACAGTTTTAGTCAGTTTTGTCATCTATCTTCCGTACTTCTATTTCTCTAAAGGGCATTATGGTAGATATTTGGGATAAAGTTCAATATTGTTCTTTGAGTCTTCGATTTGGTTCTTTTTGAAAGGTTGGTCTGGCTTTTATTTTTTGGATTATTTGGCATTTTCGGAATTTAGTACTTTTCGAGGGAAAAAAACCTTCCGTTCATTCTACATTAGTTTTTTTATGGCATTTTATTAGAGAGATTGAGTCTCTGATTTCTGATACTATGTTTAATTCCGTGATATAATTTATGATTTTGAGGGAGTTTTGGATCAAGGGTAGGCCTCCGAAAGTGTTTAATATTATTGAAGTTGTCTGGAGGCCTCATCCTTATTTCTGGATTAAGGTTAACACTAATGGTTCTTCTTTTAGTACTCCGGGTCTTTCTGGATGCTCAAGGATATTTAAGATACATCGTAGTTTTGTTCATAGTTGTTTCTCTATTCTTTTGGAGTAAGTTTTACTTTCGAGCCTGAATTAGCACCGGCGATTTATGCAATTGACTTTGTCTAGAAATATGACTGAAAGCATCTTTGGTTGGAGAGTGATTTCATTTATGTGGTTTCTATATTATTGTCTCGTTCTTTAAAAGTTCTTTTTTGTTGAAGATCAGCTTGGTCTAAGACCTTGGTGTACATTACTCGTATAAATCTCGTCGTTACACATATTTATCACGAGAGTAATTGCATTATTGATTGTTTGACTTTTCGAATATCTTTCATAATTTGTCACACTTGATGATAGACCACTCATTCTTTTATTTCTCTTTTTTTCTTTTTTGTTTACTACCATTGTATTACACAATTTAATTATAGATTTCATTAAATTTTCTGATTTTTTTTGGATTTTGTTTTTGTTAACTAGTTTCCTTAGTTCTGTCCATATTAGAAAATAAAAATAAAAAATTACATTCAGCTACGTCACTCGGATCAGGCTCGGGACTCAAGATGAAAAGTATTTTTGTAAACAAGAGCCATAGAGGTAAGGTAATGATGATGTTGAAGCAATATCGAATAAAGAGAACATACATCAGTGGCATTTTCGACGTGAATATTTCCTGCTCAGTAGGAATGAGAGAATATATTGTTGACAATAAATAATAATCAACCGACCACTTTTACCCCCAAAGCCTCTTAAACAATATCATCCCAAGTCCATATATTAAGGATTCTCCTCTAAAGTCTAAAGATGACTCCTAAACTTACAATAAAGCAATGTGGGAACTCTTTGATCTATCAATGGGACGGAAGGCACCATTTTATTAACTATGAAAGGTCGTTTGAAAAAGACATCCACTGATAGCCTATGCAAAATAGCTTGTTAGACCATCCTCAGTGCATTATAAAAAATTTTAAAAAAAAGTGAGAATGTCGTATTTGAAATGATTTGTTAAATATAGAATATGTTTTTTAAGTTTTGCTCAAATGTACCCAAATGTTAAAACAAATGCTTTTTTCTTTTTTGTACTTGAATACTATTTACAATTCTTCTTTTTTCTCTTAATTCTTATTATTATATCATTAAATTACTAATAATAAAAACTCCATTTACTTACCTACTAATACATACAATTATTCATATTCTATTTAAACGAGCAGAATAGTCAATACAATCACTCATACTCTAACAATTACATTACACATATCTTAAAAAAAAATTGATTATTGGATCTTGACTAATGCTCAACCATGCCTTATAATTTGATATATCTTGATCAAGTATGAATAATTTTCTACGTTTTCCTCCAACTTGTGATTCTTCCATTTTTATTTATTTTTGTTTTTGAAAATATTAGATAAAGAAGTGAGAGGAAGTCTAATTTATAGAATTTAGTGAGAATAGTATTGGGAATAAAATTTAATGAAAAAAAATCAGAAAATAGTATACATGTATTAAATTGGCCACATTGAATTTTCAATTTAATGCAATGGTAATATTGTAAGCTTTCACAAATGCTAAAATTAAATTGGCCATATTGTAAATAATGACTATATTATAAAATTTAATAAATATTATAATGTCATTATTGTAATTCTAATTCTAGTACATACTAATGACAAAATTGGATGAAAAATGGCTCTTTAATAGTGTGTTATATTTGGCATAATTTTTAGCATGTGCTATTTGTTATGCCAAATATAGCATAAAGTATGACATATGCCAAATTTTAATGTGTATTATTATTTATAATATTTCTACTATTATAGATATAAAATACAGTGTTTCACAATAGTATCAAAATTCAATGTATGTATTTATTTTTCATTAAATTTTATTTATAAGTTTATCCTTACTAAATTACATTCAATTTTAATTAATACGAGAGTAATATTTCATTTATAATTTTGTTTGCATTGACTAATTTGTTTATTTATATAGAATATGGATACTTCTAAATTGGCAAATAAAGCTAATTTTTATGATTAGTAAATAAATAATAAAATAATAAGAGTATATAGTAGAAAAATTATATTTTATACATGAAGTTAATGTTTAAAATACAAAATAGTATTTCTTTTCGCATATATGCATTAGAGAAAAATTTAAAAAGTGCATATTAAATTTGACAGTCATACTAAATTTAGCATTGACACCCTATTTTTTAGCATAATGCATTGGAGATGGTCTTATATCACAACAAATAGAATGTGCTAAAAAGTATATGATATCTGATATACCATTGGAGATATTTTTTTTGTCCAAATGCTAAAATTTAATATATGTGTTAGAATTTACAATATTGTCATTATAGAATATGTTAAATTTTATAATATGATCACTATTTTAATTTAAGATAATATTTTATAATTTGGCCAACTTAATTTTAGTGCGTGTGAAAACTTATAATATTGCCATTGTACTAGATTGAAAATGTGTATTAATTTTATATTTTGGACAATTATTGCATGTATACTCTCTTTTAATCTTTTTTCGTTAAATTTTATTCACAATATTACCCTCACTTAATTATATAAATTAGAGTTTTTATCACTTTGTTTTACTCGTATTTTTAAAAAAAAAAAAAAAAAGAAAGGAAGAATCACAATCAACAATCTACTTTTTTGGGGGAGGGGGAGAGGGAGAGAAGGGAGAGGTTGCATATATATTATTATAATTATTAGAATACGAGTGAATGTATTGACTATTTTGATCATTTAAATTTAAATAGAATACGAGTCATTATATAGGTAAATAAAATAAAGTTTTTATTATTGGTAATTGGATAGTATAATAGTATGA
>JXTB01000186.1:610113-712250 GCA_002914805.1 Parasponia andersonii | reverse complement strand
TTTGATTTTTTCTAAACTCTCAAAGTTTCATTCACAACTTATTTTAAGAAAATTTAGATTTTAGTATATAATATATGTAAATATATATATTTTTTAAAATAGATGTACATATATATACAGTGCGATACAGTTCAATTTATTGCAGAAATATAAATTTTATTTTGTATTTCACACTACATCGTAGTAAAAAAATTAGACTTAAAATCACATTACGAAGTATCGCACAGTGTGACTTAATTTAGATAATTTATGGAATTAAACCAAAATTTGCTCTCCCCCCCTAACACATATGGCTTATATCTCATTATGAGGCAGGAGAAACTTCAATTTTCAAGAAGTGGAAAAATAAAAAACACAAAATCTATAAAGAAAAAAAAAATGAAATTAACAAGATTGACTAGTGGAGCAACCAAAGGAGCATTGACTTGCATGAGAGGCGACCACATGACTACGTGTGAAGAAGATATTAATATATTTATATATAATATAAAATGTAACATAAGCAAAAGGTATTATAGGAAATAAAAAATAGAGAAAATAAAACTCATCGAAGCTTCCAAACTTTTTTTCCTCTCTTCATCTCAAATTTATTTCTATAGTTTAAACATAATTAAATTTATGTTTTTCAAGTTAGAGAAGGATGTGTGTAAGTTTGGGGGCATGCATTTAAACTTTAATAAGATTGTTTATAAATGTAATTAAATTTATATTTTTCGGAATACGTGTGTAAATTTAAGGACAAGACATTCAAATCTTAATAGAGTTTGTATTATTTTTTTTTAAATTTTAGCTAGAGATGATTATTAGATAACCCATTTTTTTTTTTTAAAAAAAAACTCACTACTGTCTGTGCACAGATATTCTCTCTCTCTGAAAAACACGTATATATAATAAAGCGTTAGCATATATACCCGTGCTTTATACAGAGAGAGAGAGAGTCAGCTTCTCTATAAAATTGGGGAGAAGAGAAACCCTTTCAAGCCCCTTTACTCTGTTTTTTCGAACATTTCGCCTGTATTTTTACACATTTTCAAGGAATATTATATTCGATTTCTACCCAAGAAGGAGCTGAGACTGATTCAAGAACTAGGGATTTTTGGCTTATCTGGGAATTTGAAGAGGTGGGTATGAGGTTAAAAGGTGAAATCCCAGTTGAAAATGAAGAAGAAGGAGAAGAAGAGAAGGGCAGGGATGTAAATTCTCTCCTCCGGGTAGTTGGGTTTCATCAACCACAAAAGCTCGTCGTCGGCTATGCCTTGACCTCCAAGAAGAAAAAGAGCTTCTTACAACCAAAGCTCTTAGGCTTGGCTCGGTATGTTATTATAATAAATCCATACTACCCAAATTTAAACCCTTCTTTTTATGGGCTTTTTATTTATTTTTGAAAAAAGCTGTGTCATTATATGTTTTGTATTTGTTATTTTCACAAAATTTTCCGACTTTTTTTAGTTTCTTAACGAGTTTCCTTATACGGGTAGTGAAAGATTTGGTCTTGTTTTCTAGTTTCATTTGTTTTGTGTGGTGTTGTGTTGCTTTTATGGCCAAAAATGTGGCTTTTTGCAGCGTTGATGGTGGGTGTGTGGATATTGGCATCTTTGTCGATTGTGGTAAAAAAAAAAAAAATTAATAAAAAATAAATCTGGATATAGATCATTGGCTTGGCCGAGCTGAGCTGAGCTGAGCATATTTGGTTCACTTTGTGGGTATAATCTTATATAGTTTGGCAATTTATTAAAGGGGAATATTCCACCATATATACCCTTTGGATTAACCATTAGTATGAGGAACCAAAAGTCAATTCTTTGTTTTAGAAGCAAAAAAACGTCAATTCTTGGTGATGGGTTATTTTCTTTTAAGTTTTTAACTATTCCAACTTTTGACCCCTACTCTCTCGTTAAGAACACTGGTTGACTAACTTATCCTTGGGCTGTTATGTAATTCATTAAGTATTTCTTGAACGGATGATATACCTTTTAGAAAAAGTGGGGGTGATTTTCTGTATCCTCATGTCATGTGAGCCTAGTAGACTCTCTTTTAGTAGGAACTTCTGTATTATGTACACTTATGTGTAGTAGATGAGCTGCATATATAACAGAATGCATTTGCATTGTCGATAAATTAAGTAGAATTTTGATTTATGTGGTATTTCAATAATAATTTGAAGGTATCAGCTTGAAGTTTCATTTGCATTGCAGTTCTTCTAACTTTGTGTAATGCATAAAATGGTTGTGAGGAATTTCATATGTTCTACTTGTTTCTGTAAAATATGAATAAAACATCTCTAGGGTTTTTATCTTTATTTTTTTTTTTTTTGGAATTTTAAATATACTCGTTGCTCTTGTGCTTTAAATGCTAACTACTTTGAACTTGATAAATTTATAAAGATATAATTGTTTTTTCTAAAGAACCAGAATATTTTATATCCTCTTATGACTCAAGTTTGTATACTTTTGCTATCGATGTACAATGTGACTGATAGTTTATCATGTTTTATGTGGATGCAGGAGTAAGGGGGTATTTTTTGTTGCAATTGATTTAAACAGGCCGTTGTCAGATCAAGGTCCCTTTGATATTCTTCTGCATAAGGTTAGAGCTGATTATTCTTTTAGACTCAGCCATTATCACTGAGTGTCTCTTTTTGTCTGGATGTCCTTTTTAACAGCTGTCCCTGCTGTTATGATTGGAATTGGGACGAGGTGATGATCTTTTTCTTTTAACTGTATATTTTGTTTAAAGTAAACTGTTGACCAATCTTTTGTTTCTTCCAGTTGTCAGGCAATGAATGGTGCGATTTAATTGAGGTTGGTCAATCCTTGGTCTACTATACTTGTGAATAGCGATAGTTTATGGTTGAAAATGTGGTGCTGCATTTACTTGTTGTACAAATTGTGATGATGCAACTTGATAGTATACCTATATAGTAAGAGTGGGGATTAATGTGAACTACCGGTAATTGGTTGTAAAGCCAATCTCCTAACCGTTAAAAATGATTTTTGTCTGACATAATTTGCAGAGTTCTTGCTCTCCTCATCATGAATCTTGATCAGATAGTTCAGTCCCCAAGTGTTGAACAAGTGAGGATTTACTTTCAGCAATCAATCTAGATAACTTCTCTAGGTTGGTGAGCTTGGTTGCAAAAATATGTCTTGCGTTTGTTCTAACAGATTCTTCTAGGATTTTTTCTTAGTTGGATTTAGAGGGGTTATTTGGCTGGTTGAGGTCAACAATGGGTGGTCAGTATATGTGTTTGGTCTCTATTTTTGACTTTATGTGTGAATCTTTATTTGTCATCGTGATATGATTCTTTGACATGATTGCTGTGTTAAAAACATGTCATAAGTAAATGAAAGTGCAACCATACAAATGCGCACGCACAACATATTTTCCTTGCATCATCTGACATAACAGAAATTTTAATTGTGTGTAAGTCATTACCTTAAAATTAAATTATTAGTGTTCTTTCAAAATTTGTACTTCTATAGTTTTATTAATATTATGTTGATGTTTTTTAAACGAAAAGTTCAAAATTATAGTTTGGAAGAGTCATCCCATGATTGTGGACGGTTATATTGCAGATAATCCGGTTTTAGCCAAAAATGTGTTTTGGGGTTTACTGGCTGCTATGTGGCTGACTATTTTATTCACAAAATTAATACTGAATGCAGTGAAATGCCGTTGGTTGTATGGGATTTATATCGTCTGTGCTATGTGGCATATCGTGGCTCAATATTTGTTTTATTCCTTGAAGGATTACAAGCAAAAGCATTCCGAAGTAATTGTGCTTGATCCTCCAAAGGCTATACGGCATCTACATAATCGTCAGACTATGCTTCAGGATGTGGCAGATATAGATTTGTCTGAGTACCATGGTATATTTTGTTCAAATTTTAGAGGTTATGTGATTATTTGTTACTTGAAACTGTGGACTGATGCTGGCAATAGATCTTTGGGGTTGGTGACCTATCTTTTGATTATGTTCTTGCAATTATGCAGGCAAGGTAGGCATCCCCAGGCAATTGGTTATCACAAAAGATCCATTGTCTATACCTTATGAAGTTACTAAAGCTGGGTTAAGTTTACCTTTGGGTATGATTCTTACCTTTTTGTGTGGTTTCTCCTGTTCTTGCTTTTGGGTAGTTTCTCCTGTTCTTGGAAAGAAGGGGATTAGGGAATGAATTGGATAATTGCTTATTGTCTTTATTTTAAGAATCTGTTTCACCTACTGCAGCAGTATACTGTGTTTAGATGTAATGCAGACCTAGGAAGGGTAGGTTATTTCATAAGGATGATTTGATCTTGTCACAAAGCCCTTCATTTGGATTTGTGTAAATTGATTAAATATATTTTAGGCATTCTCTTGTTTATCCTGATCTGTTTTTTTTTTTGTTTTGTTTTTATTAAGTTGCAAAACCTCTACTTGTGGATGGAACTGCAAAGTCGCATGAACTATTCCTCGCGTACGATCAATTTTCCCTCTCAGAACTTGAACCTCCCTTGGTCCTTCAGGAGTTTGTGAATCATGGTATGATGTTGTACCTGATGTATAAACGCCATCATTTCCATTGTATCCGCAAGTTGTAGTTTAGATTGATAAACATACTATCTGCCCTGTTGTAGGTGGTGTTCTCTTTAAAATATATGTCGTAGGGGAAAGTATAAAGGTTGTAAGGCGTTTCTCTCTGCCTGATGTCACTAAACGTGAACTAGCAGAGGTTGCTGGCCTGTTTCGTTTCCCTAGGGTTTCATGTGCGGCAGCCACAGCAGATGATGCAGATCTGGAACCTAGTATTGCTGGTGAGACTACTGAACATTGTTTGTTCAATCATTATTGTGTTATAATGATGTGGATAACTTACCTGGCATATTATACTGACGAATCCATCGTAACCAATCCCCCTCCTGTTTGATTAGTATTTCAGAGTAGCTTGATAAGGTCTTCACTAGATAAGTGACTCTTCAGTGGGTCTAATGATGCATAGAACTCTTGTCAGCTTACTCGTTTCTCCCCAAGCCTTTCCCTTTGAATTAATGTGAAATATATTGCTGCAGAACTTCCTCCACGACCCTTGCTTGAGAGGCTTGGGAAGGAGCTTCGTCGTAGACTGGTGAAGACTAAATCACTATTTTACTTTTAAGTGCCTTTGGCAAATGGCAACTGCTGCTTTCGTCTGTCTTGATGTTTCTTATTCTTAAATTATATAATGCTGTCAGGGTCTCGAATTGTTCAATATAGATATGATCCGACAGCTTGGGACCAAAGATGTCTTTTTTGTCATTGACATCAATTACTTTCCAGGCAAGTATAGACTTTCTGCACTTAAAGGAGATTTTCTCTAGTTTCTGTTGTATGTTCTAATCCTCGTACCGTGTCTGACTCAAAGATAATTGTTTTTAACAGTTTCTTTTTACTTTAATCATTTTAATGAGTAAATGGTAGGTGATTAAACAAGCTTTTTCGGGTTAAGCGCAGGTTATGGGAAAATGCCAGATTATGAGCACATATTTACAGATTTTCTACTAAGCCTAGTCCAGAACAAGTACAAGAAGAGACATGCTACTTAATATGCCTGTTGTAAATGAAGTTTCTAGCAGCGCAGGCATAGGTGTCTCTGGAATTTGAAGAAGAATAACATCTTGTTTTAGCGTCTGTAATTACTAACTGGTACGATATGCCTCTTTGCTCTAGCCACTCAAGTCCCAATGTACAAATGTTTCCCTGCCATCTAAAGTCAAATCTTTTTTTTTTTTTTTCCTTTTTTTTGGGATACTTTGTGCTGTTTCTAGGAAAATGAGCTATTAGTCACCAGTTGAGGCTTGACTGATTCTCTCTTCTCGTAAAGGATTCAACCTGGTGCCTTGGCCAACGGATATTTATAATCTAAAAAGTCCAATAATTGATGAATGAAGAGGCTATATTATGCATTTTTTTTTCCTCCCCTTGTATTTTTCTCATGTCGATGAATAATGTTGCTTTTAAGCAAACGACGTGTCAAACACTTTCACGCATCTGTTTTGCATTGTCAACCCAACTTGATTTTGTTTTGTTATTTTTTCAGGTTCATGCTATTGATCATGTATATTGAACAGATGCACAGATATTAGCATATTGAATAATAGCATATGGTTAAACACCCACTAGGTAATGGTATTTCGCAGAGTATTTTAAACTAAATTCTCTCTAAGCATTGCCCATTTGCTAGTTGTGAACTTGGAATTTATTTCCTCTACATACCTAGATTGACATAATTCTCGCTATAATGTCGTCCGTGATCCTTTTCGGGGTTGTCCAACTAGTGAGTACATTATAGTTCGGAACTTGGAATTTGAAACAAAGCGCTGCAGGTTGAATTAAATTGTCGGATTGACAGAAATCAATAATAGAGAATTAAAACGAATGATGGACGCATAGTTTATATGTAACACAACCATAATTAAGTAATAACGCATGTGATTGCGTAGTACAGCCATAATTTAAATATTGTGTTGAGTTTGAAACACGACTGCAATAGTGAATAACCTCAAGACAACAGTTGACATAATTGGGCCGCCCATTAGGCCACGGGTTCATAGAGTTGCTAGGGTAAAAGGGCACATTGCACAAGTTTCAGCGCCGTTTGGGAGAGCCCATTAGGCCACGCTTTCATTGTCGACCATGGCTCGATGATCCAGCGATCCACCGATTGGGCCAAGGGTTCCTTATCGAGTCAGGGTCTAAAAGGGGTAATGGCCCCGAACTCCAGTTAAGGACTCGGTTCCACTTCAACCGGCTCCATTCATTCAATCAGATTGCGCACCATTTCTAGTCTATGTTGTTCGTGTAGTTTTATCACTTCATAGCCTAATATCCTATAAAATAATACACGCGTAATTTTTGTTTTTGTAAGGAGACAAAATCTCTTCTTTTTCACTTTTCCTTGCCACTTCATCATTTCTAATTTTACTTTTCACTTTGCCTAGGACACCAATCATAAAGTGACGACGTTGAATTCCACTCAAAGAGATGGATTCCACTTGAGAAGATTTTAAGCGAAGCCCATAGGACAAGTGTGGACTATGGTGCTAAGCACGTCACACTTACAGATGTCTGAGAACCCAATAGTACATGCAGCCTTTAAGTTTCAGAAAGTATCTGTAAATTATCGTCATCGTGCCAAGGCTCCAAGACATCTCTGCACGAAAAAATGAAGATTATTCGTCCCTCAACGTGAGTCAAATAATGGTTGTGTAGAAATGTAGGATGACCTTTCATTCCAATCAAAAGATTTGCCCATAAGCTCAGCTTGATTATACATGAGGGGGAAAAAAAAGGAAGAAGAGAGCACCAATTACATGAGAAATAATACAACATAGGCTGTACATAAATTACAGTAAAAAATAATATCCAAAGGGAGGTTCCCCGGGTCCCGTGACGTCTCTTAGCTATGTACAAAATATGTACACTATGTACAGTCGTGCTAGAATCACCAGAAAGGGCACCACCTGAAAGAAGCAAAGCAAGAGCATTAATCTCACCGCGCATTCTTCTCCCAGTAACATTTACAAACGAAACCCCCAGCTCCGGAGACTGGGAGTGGGGCCCTACGTGAGCCAAGTATCATCTACATTCTGCCTCCAAGCAAAGACAGAAAGCTGTTCAATTAATGCGAGTAGTGTAGAGTAAGAGAGTTAAACGTATACCCGACATAATTTTGGCACAAATTTTCGTGGGATGTAGCTTGGTTGATCAACTTTTGAACTTGCAGCTTAACAGATAAACCATGATCTACTTCACGAGTGTCTCCAGAGATCAAGGTATTGTGGTCTACTGCATGTTGAATTGCGTTGGCTGATACGGAAGAGCAAGTGGAAAAGTCACGTCCAGTAAGTTTATTGCTCATTCTAGCCATTACAACCACAGCACGTTCATTCAAGACCTCGTTTGCATCACCAAGTTGGTTAACAGCCTATAAGTACATGGAACCAAATACAAATGTGAGCATATGCAGTGGACCACATCAAAAAATCAGACATGCAGATTCTAAAGTACCTGGAGAAGTTCTCTTTCTCGAGCACCCCGTTGAGGCTGCAGCAGATCTCTATTTGCAGGAGGCTCTTCAGCATTTGTAACAGCAGGATTATGAGCACTCGTTAGCACTGTCATTTGTGGAACTTCATTCAAGTTGAAAAGACGCCAGTTGATAAGAGGATCATGAACAAAGGCCTGAAAACAAGAGGAATTAAAAATCAGCATCTCAATCAATGATTTAGCAGTGCTTCAATTGAGAAACTGGAACCATTACATTCTCAAAGAATGCCATTTTAATGAATTTCTCAGTTTCTGAATTACAAAATTCCTACCCAAGAAGTAAGTGCAAGCACATGGTACCTACCTACATACTAAAGTGTGTATTTTCATGCAGGGTAAGTCATGAAAGACAGACCCTAAATACTAATGTCCTGCACGTGGTAATTTACATGACATCTACAAGTCCTGCAGTTAACCAGGATATCCATATTGTGTAATATGCCTCAACATTGAACTTGTTCTCATAACCAAGTTATTATAGCAAAAAGGGAACAAATCAGGCTGTGTGAAAATACCTCCATCATGGCCATAACACTATCTTTATTTGTTCGCAGAACTTGCATCACATTTTCACATGTTGAACGAAAGTTGCCCTCTATTCCACTGACCTCCATCGCTTTTACAAGCATTCTCGTTAAGCGGAAGGGAACCTGCGCTATAATTAACAGCATAAGCAAACAATGTGGGAATCAAAGAAAACCATAAAAGAACAACTTTTTCACGGTGATGACCTTTTCAGGGAACTTTTCACGATTCATAGAAGCTTCAAAGCAGTCCCCAAAATCAATGTGCAAAATCTTCCCACTGTAAAACAACAGACAATTCAGACACTAGAAAATCCTGATAAATAGTATATCAGCCTCCTAGTTTATCATTAAAAAAGTACCTGTAGCGGTGCAGCATAAGATTACTTGGGTGACGATCCCCTAAGCCAAGAAGATAACCAACCTGAAACGAAAGAGAATTATTTTACACTCGTTTAGAAAATTAAAGTAGCATACAACGAAGAAAACAGGCAAGAAATACTACAGGAGTCCTGCAGATAAGGTATAAAGTACAATTGACATTTTAACTCCCAACATAAAAAAGTCAAAATGTGATATTAAGGGCCCACGTTATTTCTATGTATATGCACCACAAGATCAAATTCCAATGTAAGAAAAGAAAAGGATAAGAGATCTCAACTAGCTCAACATATGTACGAATTTGGTTAAATTGAAAAGAGAGGGAAAAAAATATCTGAAGACCAAAAGGGGGAAAACTAACAGCAAACAACATAAAAAGTTTTTGGTTACCATGCTCATGACAGCTAAACTTCTAGTATAGTTTGTTCTCCTCTCCAGCCATACTTCAGAAGTGCGACTTTTCAACCAAAGAACCTATCAAAAAGCAGCTCCAGCAACCTTGAGATAAAACATTCAAGAAAGGGGCAAAAAATTAAAAGAATATGCAAGGTTAGATATTAAATACCCTTGCAAGGTCATTTCCTTCTGTATTTTGAAGAGCATACTCAAAGACTTCTACTTTTGCTATGAGAGGCAAATGATCATAATCCGGAGCAAAACTTAACATATATTTGTGTTCTTGATTCAGTGTGATCTGAAACCCAAAAAGCATTTATCAGAATAAGCCAAGTGCAGCTCCATCACACAAATAATCCAACACACAAACATCCACACACACACAAGCAAAATGAATTTCTCGAGAAAAAAGAATATGAAAATCTTATCAACAAACCTTTCTGGCATCTCTGTACTCCCGAATAAGATGGTGAAGGGTGTCGCAATGTGGGACCCAACCAATCAATCCACTGTTTGGAGACAATGGAATAACAGAATATCGTTGAATCGGCAGATCCTTCTCTGAAGTTTTTCTAGAATTCTCCAGTAGAGTATTTACCAAGCCAAAAAGCTGGAAGGAAAAAATGTCAGCAAACTGAAGAGGTAGCATGTCATTGAAGCCAGCAACCTAAAGTTAACGACGATCCACAAGAAAAATCCAAGTGAAAAGAAGAGAACACCTGCATGACTCGTTCATCTTGGCGTAAATCTTCATGTCCTTTCAAGAGAAAGGCATAATCCTCACCATCATTCCCATGAATTGTCAGTTTCCTTGGCCGCTGTTTAGATGTTATGACAACAAGCTGAGGTGCAAATGACGCAATTGTCACAACTGGCGAGTCTGAAATATGGAAATTATTTGTTTAGTAGTCTTCAGTGTGATACCACAATATTATCAGGGAATTAAACAAATAATTTTTACCAGCACGATATGTCCCTGGAACAGCAAGTTCCAAATTGCGACATTCTAACAACTCTGGAGAGACAGACTATTGTGCACATATAGAGATGTCAGTGACACAAAAAGGAAAAGTACGGACAACATGAAATATATTCCTCTTACCTGCAAGTCGAGGGTTGTAAGACTTTGAAGCTGCTTATCTATCCGTCTAAAGACATGATAATAAAGATCCCACGCCTAATTGAATCATTGTACGAATCCTTAGAGCCAGGGTTATGGAACAAATATGACCAAGGGACCACTTATATGATAATCCCTCTTATAACCAAAAAAAATAATATAAATAAAAAGAAAATAATCATCCCCTTGGTAAGAGAAAAATTGCAAAAGCATGGCTATGAAGTTAAGTTGTATTAGTTGCTTCTAAAGCCCAATACTATTGCTGGATACAATTTAGTGTTCACGTGCTAGATAAAATATTATCTTACAGCAAAATTTAAACCATCCACTCATACAATGCAGTAGGGACTCTCATAAGCTTGAAAAAATTTTAAAAAGCAAGTTGCCCTGCAACTAATAGGGATACCAACACCAAAAGGGAAGAGGGGGAAGAAGAGGTAGAAGTCAACAAAGCATCAAAACATGTCAAAAAGTCCACAAAACACACAACATGTTGGAACTGTACTGTCAATTCTGCCTGGTCAAGGGTCAAGTGCGTGCTCTAATTGTTTCCAGTATAAATAAACAAGCGCAAACACAAATTTTTAACAAATTGGTTGTCAATAACAGAAAAGTCACGAGCAAGCTTATGTTATTATTTTAAAGATCATCATGAATCGGTTCCAATTTAATTCATAACATGCATCGATAAACTCAGGAAACAAAGAAGCCAAATATGATGCTTCACAAGTTTCTATACCTGAGTAAGCTCGGCATCCTTCCCAGTTCTCTTGTATTTCATGCAACATTCATAGGCCTCAAGTAATTCACGCCGATATGCCTGAGATAACACAAAGGCAAAATGATTAACACGGAGAAACTGAAGCATTCAGCTTTATGGGAGGATTAAAACATCGCAGCATGATAGGATTTTCAGATTTATGAAACAGTATTCAAGATCTGTTTGTGCCTCAGGATCAGTTCACTTAAGCCAACAAATGTGAATAAATTATTTGCTAGAACCAAAGAAGAAAATGAAAGGTAAAAATTGATTTTACAACCTCAATGAATGCTCTCTCTTTTATGGTTGTGTTGGGTCTCATAGCCCCTTCCTCAAGCATTTCGTGCAATGGCTCCAAAACCTTAAGCATCCCTTCAATGTTATGTTCACCAAAATACAGTCGACTAGCTTCCTCAAGTGCTTCATGCCACATTTCATGCCAAAGTATGGCAACCCTGATTAGCTCCTGAGATACAAGTTGTGCCTGGCCAGACCAATAGCATACTTATAAGATCGAATATAAAAAACATTGAAGGATCTGAAACTAGATTGACAAGATCATCTTTACCTGATCCACAAGCACACCACTATGTTGTCGAACTCTGTCAACTACTTCTTGAGCTGCTGCTTTGCGTAAAGTACTAATTGATTTGCACGCTACAAGGAGAGGGTACATAAGAGCCTGCAACAGGAACATAGCATGTTTTTGAGTGGGAAAGACAACCTTTGCTGAGTGTAATGTTTTGGTTGACTTTTTTCATTGTCAAAATAAAAAAAAATATGTGGTTGGGGGTGGGCCGCAACAGGAATGTTACTATTGTTCAGCTGGAAGTCTACAAGCCACAGAATTGGCGCCTCGAGTAACAACATATCTCGTAACAAGAGACTTTAGGACCAAGAGATGTCATTTCTACAAGTTTTCTTAGAAATGATATCATCATAACTAATGAGATCTTTTTTTTCGTGGAAACAAATACAAAAAGGAACAAAATACAAACAAGCTGTTAATGTCACTAGACACCGAGAAATCTTCAGCATACACAACCTGTTTATGCTAGGTTTTAAAGATTTTGATTTTTACCCATCAGGGACTCACTTCCCAAAGCTGGGTTCTAAGGATTTTGATTTATTGTTCTCATGTACTTTTTACAGCTAGTACTGACTAATAAACAAGAAAATTGAGTCTCATTAGACAGCCAAAAAATAGGGAAATAAGGACAAAAACATGCCCCAAAAAGTAACTACAAATTATTTAGCCCCAAAATGGAAAAGATAATAATAAAAATTAAGAGTCAAACATTCTCTCCTGCTAACTCACAGAAAATAATGAAAAAGGGCAATCGGAAGCAAACCTGTGGATGACTTTGTCCGATTCGCACCAATAGTGATTGTATGAGTTCCCTCACAGCATGGTTATTAGAATGTATCCGGGCAATTATTTGAGGTAAAACCACCAGCCATGTGTTGATGTTAACAAGTGCAAATCCTTTCTGTAATGCCTTTTGGACTTCTTCAGTAGCTCCATGGTTGAACCACAATGTGAGAAGACGAAGAATATCCTGAAACAGGTGCAATAGCCTATTAAAGGCAGAGTAGTTACGAATACAAAGCACACAAAACAAGAGGCCAGACAGCAGACCATTTAAAGATTATAAAATGAATCAAGAAAGAGCGTTTTAAAAAAATTCCAAAAACATCTATAAACCAGGTATGCAGTCCAATCAAGACAAAGATAATGGTTCATTCTGAAGGCTAAGAAACCTTAACCACAGCAACACAGACATATTATAATGCAACAACAAAATATTCTAAAGATTCTCCATCTTTCTTATGTAAGACACACCATGAGTAAGAAATTATCACATTACAAGCTTCAATTTATCGATGCATGCATCAAAACAGATAAATTTATTATTATGTGGATTCATAATAGATACTGCACATCTTCGTAAAACACTTTAAGAAGTCCCCCCAATTCATTAATGTAACACCAAAAATCTGAATAGTTTCCAACTTGTACAAGTTAGGTTCACTATGCTCCATGGATGCATGTCCCAGAGCAAGTACAAAAGTGATTAGTACACTAACTTCGTATTGTAAATCTGTCCAATGTACTGAATATACTATTGACAAAAATAATTTCAGACAAAAAATTACATCAGCTCAGAAAGAGTAAGCTATTTAAATAAAAGACAAACATGATTGAAGCTTCATAGGAAAGTTGAAGAGCAACTCACAGTGCAACAAGCACCTGGGTGAAGTAAAATCATTTACCTGCAAACTATCATCAACACCTTTTGCATTTGCTGCACATGCTATTGAATGAAAATATCCAGTCACTGCCGCAACAACAAACTGTGCTGCCACGTTGGGATAACCTCTTAAAGTATAATGAGACATTACTGCTGTGTTGAATAATGCCCATTTATGCCATGCTTTTGCCCATTTATTAGCACAATGAGTGGCGTTACGAAATGCAGTGAGGATTTCTACACAAATTGGAAGTTTATCAAAACAATATTGAAATACTTACTAAGGAAAATAAGAAACAAAAAATGGTTACAAGGATATTTTACCTTGTATACTACCATCATCTAATCCAGGGGACAAAGCCCACTGCCAGGACCCAAGCTCAAGGTAGACACGAGCAATTAGAGGAATGCTTGAACTATTACCACTCATCAAGCCCATTGGTGCAACTTGAATACTTGTTGAACTAGAAAGCTCTATAGCCAAATTCTATAACAAAAATTTAACGGCCAAAGAAAAAAGAGTTAAAGAGTACAGGAAACTAGACAATGCCTGTTGAAGCTGATGTTCATCATTTTATTTTAGACTAAGAAAATATGCAAATCAGCTATACCTGCAGCCTAGCAAATGCTTCCTTCCGCTTAAGATCCTCACCAAGAGACCATTGGTATTTCAAGTATGCAAACATTACTTGGGGAGGTCCATGGTACCGCACATTTTCATGAGATGTTTCAGGATCATACTGGACAGGGTTCAAAATAATACTAAATATATGAGAAGAAACACAAACATGCACATGTATGCATAAAAACGAAAAAATAGTCCGACAACAACCTAAGAGCAATTAAAAAATACACTGACCTGTAAGAGTTTGACCAGAGTAGACCTGGCCTGACTAATCCGGCCACTCTGCCGACAAAGTGAAGCAAACTTAAGCCAGTTATCAGTATCTTCTGTAGGAGGTAGCACAAGTGCTCTAACAGCTAAAAGTTCTTGCCAAACCTGAGTTCAAGAATGAAAATATTACAACAAAGATTTGAAGAAATTGATGTATAGAAAAGAAGCCAGATCAAATTCACTAAGCCAACCATTAAAACTCCTATTTGAATGCATGCATTCCTGTATCAGTTTAGCCAATAGATGCCAACCATGAAACAGATAACCTCTGAGCTATACAAAAAAAGAGGGGCCTATTATCATAAAAAGTCACTAACAACCAACCTTCCTCTTTTCCAAATGTCTAACTTTGTGTTAGTAGTTCTTAACATACATAAATTAAGTCTAACAAGGATCCAAGAGTGCTCTTATCTTTCTTGCATGTCTAACACGGGAGAAACCGCCTGGGATATCAAGGGATGTTCTAGGTTTGATAAAACTATTCCACCAAGGAAAATATTAAAACAAACAGACATTCTAATTGCTATCCTATTCATCTTATAAGGCCTTGGCCAATAATATCATCCAATAACATGAAGACAAGAAATAAAACTATAGATAATAACAGTTCTTGGAGTGCTTTATGGAAATACTAGCTACTGAACAGGAAAGGTAAAACAAAGTGCAAAAATGAGACAGAGATGCCAACATATCCAAGCCACTTTTGAAATCAAAATTCTTGGGGATAATCCCAAGTGCTTTACGCCTCTAAAAATTGAATCCTTTCGCAATGTGAATTGGATCCAAAATTTCAACAACAAATCAGCAACTGACTGACATTGCAAAGGTACCTGATGTCAAATTCCAAATTTTCCAACCTTTTGACCATGAACAAAGGGCCACTAGTCAAATAACACACATAACTAGTATTGATGATTTGCTTGCTATAAACATAGTTGAAAGAAATTATTGCAGCTAGCTAGCAGTGATACATATAATGCTATTTCATTAGACTTTTAGAGTAATGAACTGGCTGACCTTCATTGGAATAACTGATTATCATGAAAGAGTTCCCAAATCCATGTGTCAAGTTTTCTTACTTTTTTAATCAAATTTCGGTATGTATCATAGCTCCTAAATAGTTCTAGCCCAAATCCTATTACTTTCTGCAATATTCGTTTTTTCTTTTATAAAAAATATAAAATTAAAAAGTACTAAAGATATATGGGATTTACCTCAACATTTCGTTTTGCTCCTTGTATTCTCTCGGTCCACATGTTACGAATAAGGGCTCGCCTTCCTTCAGCAACAGGATTCCCAATAGGAAGCGTGCAGTAGTCAATGACCTATAATTCCACATGTTATACTAAGGAAAAAAACAAAGTGAATAGTTTAAAAAATATATTTATACAAGTATCAGAGCAAACCTCCTCAAGTTCTGACAGCTGTTGAACACGGACCATATTGATATAAGCCCGTTCATAGCTTTCCAGAACCTACATCATTAAGAAACGTAACTATACTATGTAATGTAACAAGTGAATGGTACATTAACGTAACTATACAATGTAATGTAATGTACAAAAATTTTCACATAAGAAGTGAATAGCCATTTCTATACATATGGCAACTCGCAGGATAGTCCATAATAATTGACAGAAACTACAAATCATTTTACAGAAAGGGCAAAATGTACTAACATTTACGAAAATCTTAATTCACTATAATATCTAAAATATTGCCTTGCCATGGTCATGATGGAAACATAATAAAGATATGGATAAGTTTAACAGATTATTTGACTTTTATCTCTCTGTAACAAAATTAGAGAATGATTTTATATACATTCAAGGATAACATCACGAATATTCACAAGTAGGTGAAATCTTTAACTTGATATCTATGTACCACGTATATTTTAATCCCACTAACACCACAAATATCAACATGTCAAATTTTGCTACTATGCTGAATGCAAGAATTTATAAGGAATAAATTAAAGAAACTTACTAGAGCAGCAAGCTGTGTTGCCAGGCACTTCCTGGCTCTCTCAACATATTCGCGTGCTTCATCATACTAAGGGGCAAGTTAAAGAAAACAAACAGAAGAATAAGAAATACATTTAACATCTGTGAAAAGTATGAATAAATCCTACTTTTTGTAAAAGAACCAATGAAGTCCTTAACAAAAAGTCTCAACATTTTTTTTATAAGAGACGAAAATTAAATTAACTTGAAAAGAATAATCCTCTAATTGCTATTAAATTAACAAAAAGTCTCAACATGAAGTATGAATAATCCTCTAATTGCTATGAAGACAATCTCCTTTTATCAATTCTGTTCATAATAAAAGTTCGTTGATTTTGTTTATTTGTCCATGCAATAAAACTTGGCTTCTGTAATATTGAACGGTAATTGAAAACATTATGCAATAGTCAAAGGTATAGAGCTCGACAGGTCACACAGAGTAAAATAACAATTGATACACTTCAACTTTCATTCAAAAGTAAAATGAAAATTTTCTTTCCTATATAATAGTGCAGCTTCAGAAAATTAGTTGAATGAACCCTATATATTGTTATATTAGACGTAACAAAAATTTATCATTACCAACTTAATTGTTAAACTTCTTTTTTTTTTTTTTTTTGGGATAGGAAACATAGGGAAATTTTATTGCACTAAAGTACAAGATGATGAGGAATCAACTGAAGGAAAACAAAAACAAAAGCGGAAAGGACTTGATTGTTAAACTTGTTGCCCTAGAATAGACATTCACATCTAATAAATAATACTGAAGATAGGAGAAAGGGTATCGGCATCATAAACAATGGTAGAACATACTAAATGTTCCTTGGAAAATCATCTCAAAGTAAGAAACTTATTCATATGATTAGATCAGAGTTATTAGGAGTAAGAACAAGTGTAGGTAAATGATACCTTTCCTCTACGAACTAATAGAACAGCTCTGTAGAATGTACCATTGCTGCTCCCATCACCACTGGCAGCAGTATTCCCCAATCCCCTAAGTTTAGTTTCATCACCATCATCTAATCGAGACACATATTCAGCCATTTGATCCCACTCCCCCATATTCCAAGCAGCACTTGCAGCCTGACACAACCAAATCCTATAAGAATTCAATCAAGGATCTTGATGGCAACAAAAATTCATCGGAAACCAACCATTGGTGCCATTTCCAGTCGAGCAGCAGGTTCAGCAGGGGTCCAATATTCCTTACAAAGGTTGTTAAGCTCTTCCCACCTAGCCAAAGCAGCAAGGCATCGCATACGACCTACATAAGACACCAAATGAAGCTTTATGAAACAGCACAATTATTAAGTTTGAAGTTCTAAGGAATGCAAATCAAACCAAAGAATATTTCTGATGATAACAAGACCAGAAAACGAATAAAAGAATAATGATAAGGAATAAATAACAAGTACAGCTCCTGGATAATGCATTTTTTTTCTTCCCAGAAGGATGCGAAGGGATCAGTACCCAAGTTGCCAATATTGAGCATATTATTTGCACGATGAATGCAAAATTTGACTTGCAGCATTTGATGTCAAAGAAAAATAAGGAAATTTAAAAAGCAAACCTAATACAGAGTCTTTTCTCTAAAGACAATCAGACTATTAATATGACGATAAGCCTGAAACATTTTAACAACCTATCATGTCATGACAACTATTGGAGAGTGAAATTACAAGGGTTTAACTCGATCTCTTACACGAACACAAGGTTAGAGTATCAATCACTTTCAAGCCAAAAGAGACTGGACTAGGCAGTATTATAGATATAAGAGAACTCTTGTTTTGAAATCATGGAAGCTGAGAGAAGAAAGGAAAATAATAAGAATAGAGAGAGAGAGAGAGAGAGATCATTAAACAGAACTTGATGCACTTTTTATGGTTTCATGCAAAAGGAGACTGAACTAGACATTATTGATTTTTTTTTTTAATAAGGAACTGAAAAAATTTATTAATAAAAGACGATCATACAGATGAGAGAGAGAGAGAGAGATCATTAAACAGAACTTGATGCACTTTTTAAGGTTTCATGCAAAAGGAGACTGAGATATATCATTAAAACATAAATTGATGCAATTTTTAAGGTTTTATGCAAATGGAGACTGGACTAGACATTATTATAGATATAAATGTTGAAATCATGGAAGCCGAGAGAAGAAAGGACAATAATCAGAATATGCTAGAAAATGAGAAACAGATTAACCAAGTCTTTTTTAATAGATTTAAGAAACATAACTTTATTGAGAGAGACAGAGAGCAATAACAAAAGCAATGGATAGATTTTGCCAACACATACCTAAAGTGGCATCCAAAACAAGATGGGGACTCGATGCTTGAGCAGCTTTTGCAGTGTAGGCCTTGAGAGCGTCCTCCCATCGCTGCAGTTTCTCGTACCTAAACAAGTGCAATATAGCATCAATGTATTAGACGTCGCTATTTTACATTCTTATAGAATAGGTTTAATACACAATCACTAATCCGGACATAGAATCAAAGTAAAAAAGCTAAGTATGGACGATATATAAGATGACAGCAAACATTCAGCCATAAAATGCAACGAACTCATGGAATTCAAATTTTCCAAGTAAAAAAGGGCTAAACATCCAATCAAAGCATTGTAAAAAATAATACTCAACAGTACCATGATTCTTTCAGTTGGACATCCAAATGTTGTTGTGCATAGGTCAATATACCAACTGCAGCCTAAGAAAATAAACTGCCATCAATAAAGTTGGACAAGGCAAATTCAAGAAACAGAGATTGAAAAAAAGAGATAAATGCAGTAAAACAGAAACATTTCGTTTTTAAATGAGACCTCATGCTGGTGTAACTGATTATTTATATGAATAAGTGCTTCAACTACAGCCACAGGGTTAGCATCCATCTTCTTGGAGCGAGCTCCTTCAAATTCCATTTCTTTGTAATGCAGCGCTTTTGCAAAGGCACGACACTGGAGTGTAGAATCAACAACCAATTGTATACAAATTTTTAAGAGAATTTCTTAATGCAAATTCAATAAAAGAAAAACATTTTTTTATTTTAACTTGAAAGAAAGGGAAAATAAACAAAGGTACCTTTTCCGCAAGCGCACCAAGGAGGCGGATATCTATAGGAAGAGCTTTCTCATCATGTTCCATAAATTCGGCCTGAAAAATCAGCATACTAAATTTAAAAACAATAATAACGAAAGAATCCAAGAAAAAAAAAAAAGAAAACAACAAACAGCCACATGCAAGCGAAAGTTTTAAAAGGTTTTAGCTTTAGTTTTCTCATTTTTCTTCACGTAAACATATCTTCTTTTAATTTATACAAATTTTTTAAAGACTCAGATTTACTCATAGTACCACTTAGACCAATGGATATATACACAATAGTAGAGTCAATTACAAACATATCTCCTGTAGTTTTTGTTCTTCATAAATTCAACCCAGCGTTGTTGAAAACGACATATTCAACCCTGAAACATCAACTTTGAAAAAAGTTTTAATTAAAGTAAATACACTCTTCTAAGTAGAAATTAATTTCAAATAGCTTCTAAGTAGAAATCTATTGTTTTCTTTAATGTCAGGTCGTTTATAACAACTTTCTATTTTCAGAAACTGTTTTTAAATAATTTTTGTTTCAAGATACTGAATGGGAATGAAATTTTCATTAAAAAGCTTTTTTCCTAAAATTAAGTTTTAGGAGCGTGAAATTGAAATTTTATGTTAAACCTCTCGGGATGAAATGCATTTCCAAGAATGCTGGGTTAAATTTTAAAAATTGAAAAACTGCCGGGGATATTTCTAATTATCCCCACCCTAGTATCACTTAGGCAATGTAGCTTTGTCACATGAACCTGTGTCAAGTTCATAAGCAAAAATATATTGTTGTTAAAACAAACAAATAAAGATAAGTAAATGGTGTATGCAGAAACCAGCACACTGCCCATATCAGAAATATGAATAAGCCATAATACTCATAAATCCTACAAAAGGTTCAGTTGACGGATTATGCATAGTTTATTAAACTCGTTAGAGCTTGATTTGTGTATTTGATAAACACGCCAATGCATGATAGTTTACCAAACCAAGCCTGAATTATCCATGAAAGGAGCGGATTAAGTCTTTAATTAAATGCCCCAAGCAACATAATATTTAACTCAGATCAATGACAGTAATAATTTAAGTGCTAAAACAACATACCAAATTAAGAAGCGTAGCCAAAATCTCAGGAGGAATATTAGGAGATGAAAATGCCATCTCCATACTCCGAATTAATTGTTTCTGACTATGCTCCTTTAGTTGTGCCCAACAGCTGACAAAACCAGCCGCAAACAATTCACGCCCGACAAATGGCTGCAAAGCTACAGATTAAAATCCAAACTTCAGATTATTGAAGGTACAAGTGGATATCAAAGTAAATTACCTGCAACTGTGCAAGCCTTGCACAAGTTCGCAAGGCAGGAGAAGGAGATTCCTTTAGAAGTTGAATACTAAAGTGCCTCATCCACTCTGCCCAATCTTCTTTGGTACTGCGTTGAGAAGCCTCCCCAGCAGAACGTAATCGACCATCATTAACCTGTAACTTTATACTCAGTAAAAAGAAAAGGGAAAAAAGGAAAACAAACCTAAACACGTGTAAAGTATAAGAGAGCAAAGCCAATTAGATAAACCAGATCCAAGTAACTAGTAAACATGCCTATCTTGAGAAAACGAGGAGGAGAAGAAGTTCCAATCACCAAAAAGAAAATTCTCAAATTGAATCAAACTGCAAAAATTGAGTTCCTGCCCAGTTTTTCTTTTCTTTCTTTCACTTGTAGAGACAGCTCATCCTCTCCTTAAAAAAAAAAATACGAAACAGACATCCTCTCACAAGTACTTTCGTCTTTCAACAAAATTTTTCAGTCCTTAAAAATAAAAAAGGCTGAAGAAAGCAAAAAGACTCAACTGGGTCAGGAGCCACATGAATTCATAAGATGTGCATATAAAAGTAAAATGAGAAGAAAAAGAAATTATTCCAAGAAATCACAAAACTCAAATAGCATTACGGATATATTAAGTTCTTAATTCAGATTAAACTAAATTATAAACAAGATTTGATGCTAGCTTAACACTTTATAAACAAGACATATGTTCTTTGAAATTCTGTAAGCATTATGCCAAATGCATGAACAACTTTACTGAGGGCAATACAGAGTTTTTAAAAATGGAAACCGTATATATACATATATAGGCAACTTCCACCACTATCTCTGGATTTTATAGAACACTTTCTTTCTTTGAAGCTTATTTTCATAAACAACACTTATTTCCTTCAAAATTCTAAAGTCGCCAAATGCATTAATAACATTATTGACAGCTATACATAGTTCTTAATTCGGAATTCGTAAAAACAAATGAATATGAAGGGGGCAAACATCCATTGAAACTTAAAAAATTGCTTTCTCCATTCAGTGCCGAGGCACTCAAACCACTGCCTATACATGTAGAGATCCTTTGGATAAATGAATCAAGTACTAACCCCGTATGCAAAGAGATAAAATGGTGCATAAAAGAACAGAAAAATAAGAGCGTGTATTTACTGAAAAGTACCTGATGGCCACGATGCTTCTGCACATCATCATCATATGGATCATTCTCCACATCATGCAAAGGGTCACTGATAACCTCAACTGGAAGCTTTCGACTTAGTCTTTGGGCAGCCGTGCTTCCCAAGATCAATGGTTCCCGTCTTCTCAAGCGTCCTTCAATTTCCTCAAAATCCTTATGCTGCAACAAGGCACAAGCTTAAACTCATAAAAATAACAAAATCCAAATCTGTTGAACACAAATGAAAACCAGAAAAAGATCAACAAAAGGGAGAATGGGCAGGACAGACCCGCAGTCGATGCTTCAAAATAAGTTTGTGTATTGAAGGGATAAAAATAGTGAAGTCCTCTCCTAGAGATTGAGCCAAACAACAAAGTGCGTCAACAGCATCCTTTCGAACCTCATCATTCTTCCTGTTAATAAAAAATTGAGGCAGTAAATCAGTTCAACATATAAGCACGTAACAAGATTAATCAGGACAAATTGTGAACATTAAAACACAGCAAGTAGGACAAAAATGTAATAAAGATGCAAAAACTAATATATGCAATCCACAAATGTCAACTTCAATCCATTATTCCTTTAGCCTTTCTCACTCTATCAAAGGGGTAAAAAGCTAATGGATACAAGACGAAATGTGAAACCTTATTCCAGCTAAATAGGAGTTAGAAATTACTTTCAAAAAACCATGTACATGTAACATAGAGGTCAAATGGTAAGTACAGTTCAGATTAAAGAAAAGGGAGGCATACCCATCCAAGACAAGCTTCAGGTGATACACAAGAGAAGATATATGACCAGTAACCTAGTGAAAGGGAGGGAGGGAAAAACAAACAAGCATTATTACTAACAGCCTAACTGGAAACGAGCAAAAAATTCAAAATCACAGAACTATCAAATAAACAAATTTGCAAACAGGAACTGATCAGCTGCTAGCCTTCTAGCTTGCTAACCTGCACACGGGGGATCAATTTTGTCAGTGTGTTTATTGCTGCACGTCTTATTTCTACCGAAGCCTCCACTTTGAATAATCGAATGAGAGCAGGAAGAAGTAAATGCATATGTTCATCCAGTGTTCCTGCAATTTTAACAGGTTTCTGTAACTAACAATGAAAGCTTCATGCCAGTATTGTGAGACAGCACGATATATGAAGCTCATAATTTAGTGCTGAATTTCACAAATTTTTTAAAATCCAAAAAGCAACTCAAAGTGATTTTACAAAGAATCTTTTTTAACTAAGTCTAAACAAAGAATGAAACCATTTCATTAAAAACCAGTCGTCCAGCTAAAAAATAAATCCAAGAAATCTCCCTGAATTTTAAATCCAATAATGGAAGCCAAGAAAGAACCAAACATATATCAATTTACAATGAGAGTTTAAACATGCATCCAAAGTTCTTAAAAGACACCAATTTTCTTGAAATTTCAAAATATAAATAAATAAATAAATAGAGCTAAAGTATATCCCTATTATACAAATAAAATAGTCAAATAACATGTATCACTGATCTTTAGATTAGAAATGCAATAACAAATAAAGCAATGTCCAGAAGGCTTTGCGATTATGGAGGTTGACCTTCAGCAGGTGTCTGAAAGTTTATGTGCAATTTTTTCTTCACATTTATGTTCATGAATTACAGAGTATTAAAAACGAATTATTTGTTTTTTACTGAATCTTGTACTGTATTTGAGAGCTTAAAATTCACTTCAGCACTAATATGACTACAATTTCTACATTTAGGAAAACTTGAGCTAAACTATTTCCTCTTTTTAATCAGAAACAATAATGTATTGAGCAAAATATGAAACTGTAAAAGGTGAAAACTAGTCAAGTTAACATTCATCTGCAGCTCTTCAATCCCTCACTAGACACGAAAAAGGAATATCTTTAAATTCTTTGCTCAACAGCCTTTAATGTAATTCACACAAATACTATTCTTTCCTATGTCTAAAACTTTATGTGAACTGTTTTCTTCATATTTATGTTCATGAATTTCAGAGTTTTAAACAAAATTATTTGTTTTCTACTAAATCTAACTTGTATTTGAGAGCTTAACATTTACTCCAGCACTAATAGTAATATGAGTACAATTTCTACAATTAGGACAAACTTGAACTTCAAAACTTGAGCAAAACTATTTCCTCTTTTTAATCAGGAATAATGATGTATTGAGAAAAATACGGAACTCTAAAAACTGAAAGCTAGCCAAGTAACATTCACAATACCTCAGTAGACATGAATAAGGAATATCTTTAAATTCTTTACCTGCCAATTGAAAAGTTCCAAAAGGTTCTTTGCTCAACAGCCTTTAATGTAATTCATTCACGCAAATATTATTATTTTATTCACAAATAAAGCAGTGCACAAAATATACAAAATTAGAGCACTAACCACCAAAGACTTCAAGAGAGTGAAGAATGTCGAGAACATAGGTGTAATCATTATAACGTTCAGCATCACTAAGAACTTGAATACAACATGGAAGGATTTCAGGAAGATATGTTCTGAATTCATCATTGAGAGCCAAGCAAAGCTGTTTGACTAAATGCAGAACCTGTGAAGAAAAGTAAATAAATGCATACAAGAACAATAGTCCCATTGGAAGAAAAGCAAAAATCAAGCATGACCTGCAGGTGAGAGAACTGAAAACTTACTGGATAGCCAAGGGAAGGACGGTTAACAGCAGGAAAACTGAATGATGACCATAATTCTGAAATTAGTTGGAGCAACTCTGGCAGATATTTTCGAATGTACTGCACAAGAATCAGAATCATATGTGATCTCCAGAAAACATTTACAATCATTACACATACAAAACAAATTAACACCATAATTTACCTGACGAACAATAGACACCAGAGTTCCAAGCTTCCATGTAATAAAATCCTTTAAGGCATCATCACAAGTACGAACAGTATGAAACAGATCAGGCAAAACCTACACAAAGGGGAAAAGTCCCATAAGCAAAAAGATTGAATGAGTTGATACAAAAAAACTACAAAGGAAAAGAGTAATATCCTTCATCTTCCTTTAAGCACAGCTTTCACTTTAGACTGACAAAAGCAAGAAAATCTTGATTCCACACAACAAGACGAGAGCAGCAGAAACCCACTTAGATCATATAATAACATTCCCAAGAAGATCAACTAATTTGTCTTACATTAATAATAATGGAAAGGAAACTACGCAGTCAATAAAATAAGATCCAAACCATCACATAAACCGTGGCTGACCTTTTGTAAGTATGGCACGCAACCGAGTCCCATTGACTAATCTCACAAAGAAAAAAGATAAATATCAATAAAAAATAACAATAATAATTAATACAGTAAATGAACAAAGCCACATTACAAAGTACCTTGAATATGAACATAAGAGATCCAACCACCTTTAGGTGGTAACTAGAAAGAGACGGATCCCTAAGTATTCGCATGAGAGAATTGATGGCAACCTGGAGTCAAAATATACATTATTACAAACGGAGAAAACAAAGTCAAACATCAGATACATCTTATAGTGGCATAGTAAGATGGAACTAGTAGCAAACAAAGATAACATAAGTCATCTACCAGGCTGATGCATTACCGTGGAATAGTAATCTTCAGATGTTGCAAAGGATGGCCACAGGTCCACAGGCAGATCATCCACTGCCTGAAGGTGTTGGCCAGAATCACTGGCTGCACGGGTCACTTCTCCATGCGACCCTGGCAAGCTAAGTTGATTTTTTTTATGAAGATGAGGATCCAAAGCACCCATGATTCCAAGGACCTTATGAAGCCCAAAAGAAATTTTTGATTAATAAATATCAAATCATTAACCAACCAATAATTTATTCATCTCTTTCTGCAATTTTTTTTCTTCCTTTTGCTCTGTAAAAAAATCTCGTTCACCAAATTGATCTGAACACATAATTGAAAAATCTAGTTCATAAGTAGCTAACCTTTAGGGCTTCACGTCTAGTAGACCAGGCTAACTCACCATTCAGCAACTTCAAAAGTAAGCCAAGTAACTGTGGGTACTCATTATATGGAGTTATGACATACCTGTTGCATTTTAGAAAATATTACTAAAACAAAGTCTAAGAGGAAGAGAAGATTCATATACTTTAATTGGACATTATTATGCACAATGTCACCCAAATAGTTTCATTTGCAAGGAGAAACTATTGTTTCTTTTTTGATGAAAAAATTAGAACTTGGTTTCAATAATTAGTCCAACTTGAAATAATAATTAAAATCGAGTGTCACCTTGATGTATTCTTTAATAATGTAATACTACTGACTATTATCTCTAATGCAAATACTTTAATTGTTTTTGTACAGTAAGTATCCCATTGAAATGAAAAATAAACTTAGCTGTTTCTCGTGACCAAATCATATAATGTACGTCCATCAAAGTTATTTTATGTTCACTAGTAATGGTAAACGAGCTTTAAAAAAGCAGCATATCATGAACCAACATCCAAACTTGTAGCATACCCAGTGCTCTGCACAACTTGACCAAGCGTAGTAACAGCCACTTCACGTTTTGTAACAGCTGCTCCATCCAATAAAGCTTCAACAATCAAAGGCATAAGTTCAGGCATGTATTGTCTCATCTCAAAACCACCCTAAACAGAAACAGAAACAAAAATCAAATAAAGCATTAGAGAAAATAATGGAAATTTTGCATAGATCAGTGTAAGAGACTTGCTTTCATAAATGAAAACTGTGAACAAAATTGTGCGAATTTTTTAAAGTGCAATTTTTTTCAAGTTTGAAGAACTTTCATGTTTTATAAGAGATGAAACTACTATTCATAAAATAAAATTAACAAAGAACACACGCTGCATTAAAACATCCAAATAGGTACAATAAGCCAAAACAAATGAATTATAAGAAAACACGTGCTCATGTAAACCAATCATCCCAAAAGAAAGTGAAACTATGCGCACCACTCTAGCAAGATCACCAACAGTCACGAGAACTCCACTGATAATGGCATTGTTCGCATTGACACCATTACCCTCAACAAGTCTTGCCACTAGTGCCTACACAGTCATTTAGCACAAGATAAAAATATTTTAAAGGATGAACAACGCTAACTCGACCACAGCCAAGATAAATTGACAAACCAAATGACTTGTTAAACCTTGTGTATAGGAGCGATATAAGGACGTATTAGTCGTTCACAATTGCGTATCAAACAACCCAGTAACTTTGCACTTTCTTCTCTACATTTGCTATCTGCACTGCTGACACAGCAGAAGAAAAGGTCAATATTTGGTGCTTTGCCAAGCCTTCATATGGAAAAGAAGGGGATTCTTCTGTATACTAATTGAAATCCACAATGCAGGCAACAGAAAACATGTTGAACAGCAATAATTGCTACTCCCTTTGCATCACCTCTTATCCAAGTGTGTCAACAACTGAATAAGATGCCGTCGAAGTGCTGGAAGAACATATGCAGGATTCTTTTCTGATAACCTCCCAGCCAAAGAAATTGCAAGCTCTCGCACATCAAAATCCTATACAACAGCAATATCATAACATCAACTTGTGCACCACATTTGGGCTTTAAGCCATGAAACAGATTATAGAAGCACAAATTATATTGCAGCAAATCATGATTAGGAAAAGAAAACAGCATCCACAACCAAAGTTTCTAATGTATTGAAAGGGAAAGATAAAACAATTTTACATCATCAAACCTCACAAAATTTCAACGAATTTTCCTAGTTTTTCAAAGACTCCAAAACTTCTCACCTGTTTGTGCAAACAAAAGCATTGTCTAACAGACCCTATAAATAAAAATAAAGAACTTCAGCCCACATACCCCAACTGTTGCTA
The DNA here is from genome assembly GCA_002914805.1 of Parasponia andersonii. Lineage (NCBI taxonomy): Eukaryota > Viridiplantae > Streptophyta > Magnoliopsida > Rosales > Cannabaceae > Trema > Trema andersonii. The sequence continues at coordinate 684,449 of JXTB01000186.1, read as the reverse complement.
TTGTAAATTGTAACAATCTAATTAGAAAGAACCGTCAAAACAAGAGTAACAAATATAATCTCTTAGCATCATTCAATGTAAAATGGCAATTACTAAGGAAAGAATGAAACAACATGAAGGAAGATGAGCAAATGAAAAGTACGGAGGTGCAAAGACTGGAGAGAATAAATAAAAAAGAAAAATGCAAATATTCATTTGATATCTCCTGAATTATTTAACCCAAATATTTCTGGGTAAAAGATTCACTACACTCATTTTGACTATCTTACTGCAAGAATAAAAAATTTTCCGCAAATAATGAAGCATTGTTAAGCAACAAGCATAGAGCTAGTCACCTCATCATTTAAAGCAGCAAAGACTGCACTCAGACTGTCAGCCTGTGCCAAAAAATCATCAAAGCTTCTATTCCCATGCAGAGCAGAAAAGATTGAATGGCGAACAGCAACATCGGCATCTGCAACAGCTGCAATTAGAAGCTTTTCCACAATCTGTAGAAAGACAAATATTTTTTTGAAGAAGAAGAAGACAAAAATTAGTCAACAAGAAATGCAAGCACACAAAGTACACTATCAGGATCTGCAAAAAAAATTCGTAGTAACAAAATCCAAAAGAAACCTATCACTGTTAAACTAAAACCATTTAGTTTGGAATTCCGCAAAAAAGGATGACCAAATACGTAGATGATAAGCAACAGGAAACAAAATGGGATACAGGTTGTTATACATACCAGCAACAAGCAAGTAAATTAAAGATAAAAACGTGGGAAGGATGAGACAATCCACAAACCACAGAAAAGAAAAGAGAAAACGAGCACAAAGGAAAGAAATAGCTGAAAACCAACCTCTTCAACCAAACGCCGGCGCTTTCCCCCAGTTCGATTGGATCTACTGGAACCAAATTGTGTGCAGGCTAAGCCAGAAAAGGAATTTGCAACTAATTTGCAACAGCACAAGGCAGCATCCTTTCGTATGGCTCCATCCTCATCATCTAAATAAACAACAACTGATTCTCTTGCAAACTCAAGAAGGTCATGACCCTAAACCACATTAATTTCTGAATCAGATTCAAGGTGCAAATATGATTCAAAAGTCAAAAGTATGCTCACTCGAACCTTAAAATTGAAACGAGCCAAAGTCCGCAGAGCAAGTTGCACAAGGCCAGAACCACCAAGGTCTGACACTTGCTGAGGAGTAGTCATCGAATTTCCTCGGCCAGAACCTACAATTGACCTCCCCGGAAAATAATGGGACTTTGAAAGAACCATAGAAATGCAATCAAGCAGCCGATCTTGGATGGTAGTCAGCAGTGATGGAATACTAAAATAACAACTACTGTTAGAGAAAAATCCTCCTGAATATGAGGATAGAAGAAGGTCTAAATAACCAAATATACCTTACAGCTATTTGCTCAAGGGCCTCAACAAGAGTTATGGAGAGACCAGCAGAAAACATAATATCCAAAAGTCCACGAACATGAGGTTCCATAGCAGGCCCCATTGCTTTTGCAATGTTTCCAACACAAGCTAGAGCCTCAAATGAGGGCTTTCCCCTACGTGGTGCAATCTACAAGTATAAAATAAGCTATAAATATAACAATTACATTTGATAGTCCCTAATTTGAAAGTCAATCTTATACGATCAACAAGGTGACCAGCAAATGCAACATAAATATTTCATGAGTCAACGGGGCATACTGCATCTCGTAAGGGAGACATAATCAAAGGCAAATAGTTCACAAGTTCACCATCCAAAGCTCCAGCCATCTCCCCAAGAGCAATAAACCCACTAGCACGTTCAGCTGGTATTCGCAAAACTGCGAGAATATGATCCATGCATATCTGCAAGAAAGAGAACTCCTCATCATATGTGAGCAGTAAACAATAAAATAACATACATAAAATGGGCCTTCACCAAAGATAATAACAAATGAAAAAAAAAAATAACAGAACAAAAAGCACCAAAAAAATACCTTTAAGTAATTTGTAACAAATCGATCACGTAGGAAATGAGCAATCCGTGGTAACAATGAAGTTATGCTCCGCCGAACAAGCCGATCTCGGTGCTCTAAATATCTGAGAACTATTTCAGCAACTTCTCTGTACCTTGACATCATAAACTCACCTGTATTCCTGCCGAGATAAAATAGAAGTTCACCTTATGAACAACGTCTAAACCCAAGATAAAATCGATTTAGGAATAACCATTTCTTGTGGTCAACATATAAAATGTTTCAATCACCTCGCCCTTGAGGTAAATCAGTGTCAGCAAGATAAGAATCCATCAAAAACACTTTTTAAGACAAATTTCATTAGATTAATGATGAGCGATGGGATCCACAACTAATGAGAGAGAGCAACACTAGAGGATTGTCTTTCTAGAGCTAATGTTATATGTATTTGGCTGTATAATTAAAATAAGGGAAACTACTTCATTAGGGTGTTTTATTAATTCCTAACTAGAGAGAATAGTTACTTATGGGTGGCAGCTGGAGGGTTATCAAAATACGAAACTACGATCTAAAACTGAATTAGGAAACTACGTATTAATTACTCAATTCTTCTATCCTAGGAGCTGTACGTTGGTTTGGGGGGAAGGGCAGCAGCTAATTTGATTTATTGCATTGTATATGGGTAGCAACTGCAAACCAGTCAAGGGAAAAATACGTGTATTCTTGGGACCCTGGAGAGAGCCTCTTTGCTGTAAAAAAATGTGAGGAAGAGGGTGTAAGTAGTCTTGTTCATAGTGAAAGTTCTGGAGAGTAGTTTCACGTGGACGTAGACTCATAAAAACTGAACCACGACAATATTTGTGTTCTTCTATTGTTTTCTTGTGTTCCTTGTGTGTGTTGTGATTAATCTCTAATATAAGAGATTAATTATGAGCATTAATTCCATCATCACAACAGCTAATTCAAAGACACGAGTTCAGAAGTTCCACAAAAGAAGGCGAAATATGATATAGGCAACTTTCCTTGCACAACAAAAGCGTATACCAATGGTTTTCCGAAAACCAACAAAACAGATAGAACAATGTAACATCAATGGACACATTTGATATTTCTTTTTTTCATTTCAATGAGAAACAAAGACTCTATTGCTTAATACGATACAACAAAACAGATAAACGATAAAAAGAAGTCCATCAAACGTCGAAACAAAACAAATCAATAGTACAAAAAAAAAACACCTAATCCCTTAATAAATTAGAAAACAATAGATTCTTAAACTCATTTACATCATTTAACCAAACAGCTATCTAAAACTTAATTTTATTCCAAATAAATTTAATAATTTCTTTATAATCTTTGAACATTCTCTTACTACTCTAACCATAGTGCCCAAAAAATTGCCAAAACTGACATTCTACAATTTGCTTCCTTTCTTATTGAAGTGATTAATGGACACATTTCTTAAAAATTAAACATGGTGTCACTACAATGTGTAACTAAAACCCCACTCATGACATACTCATTCGAGAGTAAATTAAACATCCAAGGGAAGAGAAGCCAGAAGATGACATCATAAGCAACATGAACCAACATGGCAAAGTACTGCAAAAATATAGAATTTCATACTCAAACTTTTACCTACTACCATAAGCATACATCACTCTACTATTCATTCAAGCTCCTAGGCTATTATTCCATCCAAAATTTGTGACCATATTGTTTTGAGGTAAGTTCCTAAAACATGATTAGAACACAATAATTAAGCTGCAATTACTATTAGCTTGAGATGAATATATTTAGAGCAGATACATAGGAAAACAGAGAAGAAAACGGGAATTTAGGGGATATTGCCCAGCAATGGGTAGGGTATTTACCCTAAACCCTTTTAGGGGTGGGTTCCTAGAAGAAGGATTACATGCATAAAATCAAGGGGAAGTGTAACGATTTGCATGCAGAAACACCAACCCCCAAACCGGGTTGTTTTGATACCTTCAGCACGTGGTTTCTCAATGAAACCACTGAGGTGGCAACAGTTGGGGCATTTCCTAAACCAGATTGTGAGATCCTAGGGATCCTTTGGCAAATTTATGGTTTCAGAGAGGCTGGAATTGGCTCAAACCATGTGCAAAACCACTTTAGAAAGCACAAGAAGTTACCTTTCTGCCAAGTGGCAGAAAAGTTCTTCCACTACTTCCTCTAGAAGCTCTAATGCCCCCAACTATCAGCTTGATCACCAAGTCTCGAATGCCTATAAAGGCTTATTCTACACAACAAACAGAAGGATTCTCACCTTTGTAGCTATCACTATTAGCCATCAATCTCTCTCCTTATCTCTGCCATTCTCGTATCCAGCCACTGGTTGGAAATTGCATTTTCCCACACTTTCTGTTAACCCGATAGGCTCAAATCACTTCCAATCTCTTATGCATCACCTAGGATCATATTTCTAGCCTAAAATCACCACTCTAGTAGCATTTATACATTGAAAACATACCCCTTTCCAGCTCTACATGCATGATCAGCCACTGTTTCAACAAGCAGTGGTGATCTTTAATATATCATCACATTTTATAGCCTAAGAACCATCCCAATCATCCACGCATTGTCTTAGAACAATTCCTTAGACTAAATACTATATTTTACAAGGTTTTGCACAAGTCTAATTTCCATGCATGATCAGATTATGATTTTCATGTGAATAGTTTCACATTCTCGATTTCTTAGTCACACTATCATCAAATCCACACATGCATACTTCCATGAATACATTTTCAGTTAGTAATCATATTTCAAAGAACTTTGTAAGGGTTGAGCTATCCAAAAACCCCAACACTTATGCTCTTGGTAATTTTTGTACCTAAGACAGCTTGATAATAGTAACAGTATAATCTTATTTTTCTATGTTCTTGTACTTTATTTTTATTTCCGGTACCTTATTTTTTCAAGAACTTTAATTTCAGCTCAAGTTAATTCCAGTTATCTGGTCTCTTTTACATTTCAATAACTTTATTTACAGTTGTTTACATTCCAGTCCTTTAATTTCAGCAATTTCAGCACCCTTGATTCCAGTTAGCCGATCCTGTTCATTTCAATTATTTATTTTCAGTTTATTTAATTACCAGCCATTATATATATACCTCAGTGACTAACTAAACTACCTAGATAACATCTATATCTAAATTTTTATGCTCAAGTATGCTGTCTTAATCTCTTGAGTACTACACAAACAATCATTAAAATTTAGGGGTCAAAATTATCACGAACACATCTACCTATTAATAACAAAGTCTCCGATAATTTTTTTAAAAAAAAAATAGCAACAGTAATAACAACAAAGTTAACTTCAAAAATGACAATACAATCCAATCCACTTCCTAAATCGGCAATTTTATTACAAAACTAACATTATCCAGCCACATTACCTAGCAAGAAAACAATTCCCAAAAAATGAAAGTAAATTTTACTGTATCTACCAACCTTAAAAGCTCTCCAACTGCAAGCAGAGAACCATGTATGCTGTGAACAGGAGCATTTTTACCCAATCCATCTTGAGTAGCCTCAAACATACGGTAGTACCTACGAACAAAATACAACTTAGTGTCAACAAATGGGCATATCAGAAAACAATTAGCCAAAAAAAGACAATTAGAAACAAAAATTTTAAAATAATATTCGTAAATTTGAACCAAATGAGTCCAGCCTCAAATGCATTTACGCAATACAAAAAACTATGAATGTGGACCAACCATTGCACACGCCATCGTGTCTCACGCTTCTCAATAACACGAAGACAAGCACGAAGTGCCTCCACAGCTCGCTCTCGAACATCCAATCTTGGATCTCTTAGAGCAACCCAGATCACATCGACAAATTCAGGTACATGAACATTGAACACTGTTGAAGCATTTTCCGCCATTTCCTAAATGATAAAAGAATTACCTCAGTGAAAATTCAAGGAAAACAAAACTCAGTGAGACAAAAATTGAAATTAAAATAACAACTGCTTAAAAATAAAATAAAACTTAATTAGATGATATATGACATTCTTCTGATGTCTAAAGTGAGAAAGTGTATCACATTTTAAACAATGAATGATCCCATAACAGCATATCATCTTTTAAGCAGATAACGATCTCATAACTAAAATTTCAATAACCCTTATTATGATAAAGAAGAACTAAAATTTCCATGTAATCAATAAGTATGTAAGATAATAAAAAACAGTGACACTTACTTTCAATATTAAGACAGCAGCAAAACGACGATACTCTACTCTATCTCCACGTAGCCAATCAAGTGCAGTTCTTACCTGAGGAAACAAGCCTTATCAACTGCTCAATGCTTCAAAAGGCAAACAAACCATATCACAGGAAGTGAAATAACAAACCTGGTGTTCCACCTCATCTGCAGTCATTGCTCCACCAGCCCTTGCTAGATGACCCAAAACCCGACTGGCTAGTTCTAGAATATCAGGATCACGCTTTGCTTCAAACACAGTTCGCATGTAATTTGAAAATTTAGAAACTTTGGAGGCATTCTCTCCAAGAGCAACATCTATCAACTCATCAATAGCTCTTAACGCCCCCAAATTTTCTGCCACGTCATTACTTTCCAAAAGATTAGAAATCCGATCATACAACTGATCCATGAAACGAGAAAAGGCTTCTCCACTAAGATCACGAGCTTCTTCCTCCGAATGTTTCTTAAAAGCTAAAGAAGCTCCATCCTGAGAAAACAGAGTTTAACTCCAGGAAATGACACAAACTTAACAAAATACTAAGCAGTTGTCAGATTACATCAACCAGTATTACAATTTACAAATGATACCAACAATACTGACTTGGGAGAAATCACTGTATGTCTAAAAAAGAAGCCATTTTCCAAAAGCAAAACAGCAGTGAAATGCCAAATATATCCATAAACAGTAATGACAAGATGATAACAGTGAAGACAAGACTCGGATGCTCTTCCTACTTTCTTGCGTGGATTGGATTTTTTCTAAAGACCAACTAGACGTTTATCAATGAAAATTTGACAAAAAAAAAAAAAAAAAGATATTAAGGAGGAAGTTCTCAAAAACAACACTCTTGTAATCCGCTAGAGTGAGTTCATCAAATTCTCGGAGGAGCCTAATAAGCACCTATAATTTCATATCTTCTTCCATTTCATTCACTCAACACCTAAACTTGCACTCAATTACGCCTACGTCCAAACCAAAATCCCGCAATGTAACCTTCTTTTCCTCCATATTCAGCTCCATGCAAGCAGTCATGAAGAAGAAGTCGACATTACATTAAAAGAAGAACGAAAATCACAAATTTTCTCGGGAAACAAACAAGAAAGAGAAGAGAGAATTGAAGGAACCTTGGGGTTGCCACGGGTGCAGAGGTCAGCGAGAATTCGGCTGAGCGCGTCAGAGCTTGTTCCACTAGGTCCGGCGGAGGCAGGGCCGCCATAGCGGAGGGACTGAGCCGAGGATGCCATCAGGCTCTCCCCAAAACCCTAAACCCCCAATTTCTCGCTCTCACTCACTGTGCTATCTCAATTCTCAATCTCTCTCTCACAATCTATCAGATCTTTATCTACAATGGCGTCGCTGATGTTCCCGCCCTAACCCTAGAAAATCACACGGCCGGTGATCGTCCGCGTCAGAGTCACGCTCGCTCGCTCTGTCTCATGTAGCCATATTCTACTGATGACCACTAACAGCACGTACGCTCACATGCTCTCCTTTACAATTATACCTACTTCTTTTCATTTTCATTTTTTATTTTTTCGGACAAGCCCTTGCTTTCTCTTTTTTTTTTTTTTTTTTTTTTTTTTAACTTCTCTATGTGGATCAACGGTTACTATTAATTTCTACACTTCGATATTTAACCACCAAAATCGGCCACCCCGTCCTTGTTTTTTCCTTCGTTTTCTCCTTTTTCCTTTTAGTTTTGCGTTTTAACCTGTGTCTTCACAAGCTGGAGAAACGACACGTCGTTTGCTTTTGAAGATTTTTTTTTTCATGTTTTTTTTGCAGGAAGTCTGCTGTTAAAGATTGATTTTTTTTTTTTTCCCAGGCAATGAAATTTACACCGAATACGGATACCCCCTTTCGTGCCCTTGTTTCACAAATCCTCATTTTTTATTTTGTTTCAAAAAATACTCGTTTTTGGGTATATATTTTGTGTGTAAAATATGTATAGTATATATTATAATGTAAATATTTATATATAATTTGCATTTACAGTGTAAATTTATACTTATAATATACATTTTAAAATGCATACTTTATAAAATATGTGTGGTATATATTACAATATAAATTTTTATATACTGTTTATGTTTACAGTATAAATTTATACCTATGGTATAAAATATATACCTATTTTCATGTATAGTTTTTACTCGAGGTATACATTTTATATATAAAATACTTACTGCATAGATTTCTTGAAAATTTTGTATATAAAATGGGCATTAGTGAAACAAAAATAAAAAAAAATAGTATTTATGAAAATATGTTTAAAAACATTTTTATGTTCAATATTTTAACTAATTATTCAATTTATACTTTGTATTTTAGTTATTTTCGACTTAGTATTTCATATTTAAATTTGAAGATAAATTTATACCTTTTTTACCAATCGATGCTAAGCTCGATTAGTTTAGGATTCTAATGTGAGTGGCTGTGTGGAGAAGGAAGGGTTCGAATTCTCAATAAGCTAAGCTAAGGCCAGATTATTTATAAAGCTATGAAAAAAAAAATTAAAATGTATACACTTTTTTAACCGTTGAGTTTACCAAATACCTTTTTAAAATTTAAACATATATTATTACAATTATATATATATTTACAAATTTTAAAACTAATAATTTAAAAAAGAAAATTAAAAATCCATTTCAAAAGGTATAAAATTTGAAGTTTTAAATTTTAATATTTATTAATTACAAATTAGCTTTAAATTTAAATTAATTTTCAAATATCTGTGGTTTTTTTTTTAGAATTGTGTTATGCTAAACTTAGTGGTCAAAAATGATGTTTAACAAAGGGATGACGTAAATTTGTTATTAAATTCAAAACTAAATGACAATATTACTATAGCCAAATATAAGATATAAACTAATAAAATACAAGATATAAAAAAATCTATTATTTGTCTTCTAATTTATGATTTAGCTTTTTTTTTAATCTTGCAAAATAACTAAATCTAATATCGGTTCTCATTTTAAATTTTACTAACTTAGTACCTAAACTTTGTTTTTTTTTTTCATTTTATTTTGGTCTATTGATTGTGCCGCCATAAAATGTATTTACTTTACTCTTAATTTTATCCATATATGGTTTTTAAGAATCTTGTTATAAATCAATGATCAAAATATTCAAATTAGACTTTTTTATATAAAAAATAAGTAATAAATAAATTGTGGCATTCTAGCAATTGAAGATTCATAAAAAAATAAAAAAAAAAAAGACCTAGGATAAACACATAATTCAAGGACAATAATTTTAAATACATGGACTTAAATGAGATTTAGGTTATTATTAAGAGACTACAAAATTATCATTATTTTTTATTTTATTTACAAAATAACATACAGTTTTTCCTCAATTATTACCCCCAAAAAAAAAAGTTGATCCTATCTCAAGCCCTTGACTTCATAATGTACCTTTTTTTTTAAATGGTAATGTTTTTATACTTTGATCCTTTTTTTTCTAAATTTGGTTCATGTGCTACAAATGTTACAATGAATTGTGCTTTTGTCTTTTGTTTTTTTTTTCGCTTTTCGCTTTGGTTCTTAATTTACCTAAAACTATTATACGTACTATTTTGGTTCCTGAATTTTCAATTTTTATAATACAAATTATGAAATTATTACAATAATAGTTATTTTGTCTATTATTATAATAATAGTTATTTTGTCACAAAAGGTTAATTTTTTTTTAACTAAAATAAGTCATATATAAAGCTCTTGAAATTAGGGTCTTATTCTTGGACATAATAAGTGTTTTGTTAAAAAATTAACCATTTACGATAAAGAGTGCCATTGACATAATAATTGCATAGTTATAAAAAAAAAGTAAAATATACTTATTTTTAAGTATAAATTAAAAATTTGTCACAAAAGTGTTATTGATACAGTAACTGCATAATTGTCGGCAAAAAGACTCTAAAATATACTTTTTCATAGGGTCATATAAAGACGTATATTTCTCATAGAGTTCTAATGATCTTTGGATAAATACTAGTGCGTTGAGTTGAGTGTCATTCCTTCATTAAGGATAATGTTAAGTAATGTCAATATTAGTATCATGAGATTACTAAACGTAGGCAATTATAATATAATTACAAAGATGCTTTATCTTTTAATGAAAAAGAGACACCCAAAAGTGTCCCGTCCATTTCAAATCAGAATGTCACGTTCCAAAATAAATAACAATTAAGAAAACAAAAGATCATAAATACTTGTTTTGATAAAGAGAAAATACAGATTTTTATTATCGTTTATTCAAAAGCTCTAGCGGTTATTGTACATAACATCAAGCAGATGAATAAAGCATATTATTCTCTCTAAACTAGTACAAAACTTTTTTATCTCTTATAATAAAAGGGATCATTTCTCAGGGACAAGACAACAGCAGGAGGGACCACTAACACCATTTGGGACGCACAGAACGGCAGTGGGAGAGTGATTCCGATCTTGGCATGGCTTGGCGCAGTCCCTCTTGGTTTTGCATGGCCCAGCCCAGTCACAGTCACTAGATTGATCATTGATTTCTGCACACACATATATATAAATATACACGTTTTATAAGACATTAAAAAAATCAATTTTATAAAAACCATAGTAATTAAAAACAAGAACCCAATGACACACATTTTTATATATATGTGTGTGTGTGTGTGTGTCTATGTACATAGACAGAGTGAGGGAGAGGATTTACCAATGCAATGAGCGAGTAGAATAGATGAAATGATAAGAAGAATGACAAATTGAAACTTTGGCGATGCCATTATCTCTTCTTTTCTTTTCTTTTTTCTTTTTTTTTTTTCCTATCAAAAGAGGCTTCTTAATGTACTATTTCTTCTTAGAAATGATTTGAGCTTTATATAAGTATGGCTAGTGCATGGATTTCTTAATTATCTGATTTAAATTAATCTTGTCCAATTAGAATATTATTTATTTTCGAAGGAAATCATATTCTTTTCACGACCTACCAGAGCAGAATTGTCCAATTTGTTTAATAGCATATCCAACATTTAATTACCTTAAAATCTCTCCCTTTTTTACTATTTGGAAAGCACATATCATGCGTTTCTAATTGAGATTAGATTAGATATGCAAGTAAATATAAAATCAGCAGTAAGAAAACAAACAAGCTACCAAAAAGGAGAGCATCACGACAAAATTATAGCAAGAAATAATTGTGAATCCAAGTCAACAAATAGCTAGACAAAGGTATTAAATTTACTGATCTCCTTGGTCAACTTAAGTTGGTCAACTTAAGTCATACAGATTTGTTTTAATCTCCTCCTTTTGTTGCTCGATTGCCTTTGACTGTTGAATTTGTCTTTGCGTTTTTTTTTTAATACCGAATTTTTGGGGTTATTTCCTTCTACACTTTTATCTCCTAGAAAAAAAATCCACTCTTCAATTTTCTCTCAAAAAACCCATCAAAATTTTTCGGTTTTTTTTTTTTTTTACGGAATCCACTTTTGCTTTTTAGCAAATATAGTTACGATATTGTTAGAGAAAACCATAAAATTAGGAAAAAGACACGAACAGTAACAAACGAGAACAAACAAGAAAACGACACAAATTGAAGTAAACGATACACGGCACTAAAGATCTAAAAACTATATAGAAAATGAGGAACTAAAAAAATTACTCAAAAACGACAAAAGGAGAAAAACAATAAAAATAAACCAAAAGGATTAATTTTTAAATAACTATTCTAGCCGCTGAAAAAAAAAATAAAAAAAAAAAAAGAGAAAAGAAAATTCCCACTTTAGTCTGTTATTTTCAGAATCACGGGTTGGTAGTTTCTCTTTGAGGCTCCGACCAGTCTGATAATGTGCTATGAAGAATTTTGAGTGTTATTTAACGAAGGTTACAAAACGTTAAGGAAAATACTAAACGTAAGTATAGAAAATTCTTCCCCACTATAATTACATTAATGTTTGATATACACGTGATGATATTGCAGTAAGAATTACATTTCAACTTTTAAAATTTTTACATTCAATATTTTTTAATGAGTGAGCTGATGATGCCTAACACCACATGTGAGGTCCCGTTGTATTACTCATTTTCAATTGTCGTCTTACCTATTCTCGAAATGATTAAGTTGAAATAGGACAAAATGGGTTATTGAAGGTTGATACGGTGGTTTGAGGTTCATAGATCTCTTTGATGTTTTTCGAACTGCAATTTTGGATGCCTTCCCATTTTTTTTTCCTTTAAAAAAAAAGGTAAGACATATATAAGAATAAAGTCACGAGAGTAACTTTCGATTTGTATGAAAACATGAGATTTTAGTTTTGTTTGTATGTTGTCATTGCCAGACATCTCTAATTTTCTAGTTTTAAACATACGATTTTCATTTTCATATGATTTATTTCTGATTTGACCAGAACGTGATAATTAAAGGAAAAAGTAAAAACCCCACAATCATAAACTAAGCAAAGAATTTGCAGACTTCATATAAGAAATCATGAAAGTGGAAAAAATATATTGCGACACTAATCACAACCAATCAGGGTTCTAATTAACTACACATAACATTGAGACACTAATCACAACCAATCAAGTTATGATTAACTAAATAATATGGTTAGTCTAGACAACCTAACAGGACAAGCATAGCCAAATCTACGTTATACAATCAACTCAGACTAATTCAATCCTGGTTCATTCATTCACAATGAACTTCCACAGTCAAGCAATGGAGATAAGACTAAAGCATCACGGAGAAGTGACTTGGCTTCTAAGCCTGCTTGAGCGCCTAACCGGAGTAATAATCTCTTCATCTCCATAACCCTGCAAAAATTCAAGACAGTTAAGGCATAAGAAATTAGAAACAAGAAACAATTCATGAAATGTTGTTGTTAGGTGTTCAAGAGAGATTATTTTTAGCACTCACACTTTTGGTAGGAATCTTCTCATAGGTTGTGAAACTCCCATAAGACGGCGAGCCCATTGAGGAATCCATTGATGAAGAAGCCATGGATTCTCTCCTATGGTTGTTCTTAGTGCCCTTCCTCCTTTCATAGCTATGAGCTTCGTTTAACCTTTTCTTATTGTAAGAGGAGGTGTTCTCAAAGCTGCTCACTTCAGAGGGACAAGAATCCCCAGAATAGTTCCAAGAAGAGGGTCTCACCTCAAAAGTGTCATCAGGGATAGCTGACAGAATAGGAGTTGAATCCAATTTCTTAGTCACAAATACCTGAGTTACTGAGTTAGCATTCACAACATTTGAAGTTGAATTATTACTCCCTCTCTTCACAAAGATGAAGACTGTGGATGCAATTAGAGCCAAAGCAACCAACAGGGCCATTCCTAGCATATTCGCTGTGGAAACTTCAGGTTGGACCACATCAGCTAGTGATGAGATCATAACCCTCTCATCTTGTAAGTCACCAGAAAGATTGTCTTCTTCTTGGCTTTGCTCTCCTAGAGCTGAACATTCTGGCTTCACCACCTCAACTTTTGGAGCTTGGTGCAATTCTTGAGAATCTGAGTTGTGGTGGTGTTCTTCTGAGGTCTCTTCAATGTTAACATGTCGTGATTCAGCTGCTGGATACACTTGTTCTTCATATTCAGCTTCAATATTCATTTCTGGGGCCTCAACGATGCTCTCTGCAAGATACACTTGTTCTTCATATTCAGCTTCAATATTCATTTCTGGGGACTCAACGATGCTCTCTGCAAGATACACTTGTTCTTCATATTCAGCTTCAATACCTATTTCTGGGGCTTCAACAATGCTCTCCGCAAGATACACCTGTTCTTCATTTTCAACAACGCTGTCAGCATCTCCAATATCTGTCTGGCCGTTTTCTTCCAAAGGTTCAATATGAACCTCTCTCCCTCTTGAAGCTACAAACACATTAGTTTCTTGCTGTCCCGGTGTCCCAACATAACCATCATAAGTCAAGTTGCAATACTTCAAAGGGCCTAGTTTGTGTGCTCCTCTAAGATTGGAGATCAACTCATAAAAGAAAGAGAGGCAATCTGCATACCATACACCAAAGTTTTGAGCTAACTCATCAAACCTTGTTTTTGTAAATGCGATCACTTCGGAGTGATCATACTGCTCAAATAAGGTTGAGCTATCAAAAACAGAATGATCAATGACCGGCGAATTGGTAATTGATATTGCTAAAGCAGCAAATGACAGGACAATAAGCAAAGAAGTCAACTTTGATCTCCGAACTGAGCGAGGCTTAGGTGCCCTTTTTGCTTGAACAATCTCCTTCTCTGAAGTAAGCACATCAATAGGACTCGGTTCAGAAACAATGAGCTCTTCTTCTTCTACTTGTTCTTTCTCTTCTTCTTTTGCTGATTCACTCGAAGAAACATCTTCCAAATCTTTCTGGGACTGAGTTTCTTCTTCGGTAGTGATATCAGTGTCAGAAACCGTTCCGGAAATGAAGCTGTCCTCGAGTCGCTTTCCTTCTCTTGTCTTGCTAAGATAGAGTTCGACTCGAGGGTTCGGTTTGTAATGAAGAAACTGAGGCCTCGGAGAGAGGTAGTTTGTTTTAGGATTATAAGGAGGAGCCAAAGGGTCTGAATCCAAAGGTGCTATGATGGGAACCGAAGATGGACAAGCCGGAAGAGGAGGAGGAGGATTAGGAGGAGGGCTAATCTTAAAAGTAGGGTCAAGGGTAACGAGATCAGGCTCCTCAATAACAACATTGTTAAAACACTGAGGCTCCACAAAGACGATCTTCGGTATCGAATCTGATTCTTTCTTGGAACTCAAAGGCTCCTCCTTAGAATCAAGGACTGGTTCGATATTCGAACATTCCTTCTTGTGCTCTGAATCTGCAATTGGTTGACCGAAAGACTCGATTTTCAAGTCGGAGAACGAAACAGAAGCCCGAACTGGCTCGTTTCTCTCTTCCAAAATCTTCTTCCTGGGTGATGGAGTAATCTTAGAAGCGGCTGAAATCGTCGGAGACATGAAATTTTTTGTGCCCTTTGAACCAATTGGCGATCGAATTCTAGCCACTTTCCCATTTTCTTTGTCATCATTATCCCGGAAAGTAACTATAGTCTCTCTGCTCATGGAGCTTCTTCGCGGATGCTCTGCTAAACCCAAAAAAAAAAAAAACAGAGACAGCATTATCGCACCAAATACTATATGACTTACACAATTTTCCCAAGTAAACTCCCACTCTCTTGGCAAACAAACAGAGCACTATCTCACTAATGCCGGTGTTTAACTCAAATAAACAAATACAAAACTAAAAAATTTAAGTGCAAGAAAATAGCCCATAACAGGGGTAAGCAAATACATAACATACGCACGATTTTCTCAAGTGAATTCTCCCACTTTCTTGGAAAACAAACAGAGTATTACGAATCAACAGCGGTGTAAAACAGAAACAAACACACACGAAATTAAAATTTTAGGTAAAAAGAAAAACCCATAACTGTTTTTCTTCACTATAATCCATAACTAAGTAATTTTCTTCCACTTTGTAGGCAATCAAACAGAACAAAATCCCACTAACAGCTTCGTTAAACGCGATTATAAATAAAATCAAAGTTTTCATGTAAAAAAAAAAAAAATAGGCATGAAGCGAACCTGAAGGGCTATTAGCAGGAGTATTGGGGTTGAGACCTCTAGGGTTGAGAACAACGGAGGGTTTGCTAAAGGGGTTCCCAGTGAAGCTCCTTCTCATGGGATTGCCAATTTCAGAGCTTCTTGCATTAGGGTTTGCCCTGCCTGAGATTGGTGAAGAAGACGACGACTTGTTCGAAGGCACCGCCATTAGGGTAATACTCAGAGAACTCACAGAGGTTATTGCCACCAGAAAAAATTCAAAATAGGAAACTAATTGATCAACGAAGGCAAAGGTTTGGTTTCTTGAATGTCCAGTACTAAGAAGTAACGGCTAGAAACAGATAAGATTATATTGAATTTATTTAAATCTAGGGTTTTGACCGTTGGAGAAAATAATTTAATAGTGCAGTTCAAAAAAAAAAAAAAAAGGGTACGCATAAAGAAAAAGGTTAGAGCCGTTGGATTCGGACAATTGTAACCCAACCCACCGAGGTTTTTGTAATAACTAGCCGTTTTTCACCTCGTTTTAATAAATAGCCTTTATCTATTTGCTAAATGACTTTGTACTCGTACTATCACATCAATTATATATATAAGTTTCATGCTAACACAATTATATAAATACTTATCAATTTTATACTTGGGTGTACCTTATATAATAATATATAATAATGACTGAAACTAGCAAAGAACACAATTAGATTAAAGATGTCAATGTGGGCCGAATTTTGTGGGTCGGTCCATGTTCTAGATAAAAAATAAAGGTCAGATTGGACCTTAATCATAGGCTTACAAGCTCAACTCGGTTCATATTTCTATTGATCTATATTTAGTCTTTTTATATATAATTTTAAATATATTTTTTAATTAAAATTTAAAAAAAAATCTTAGTTAAATAGTTTCATTTATATGCTTTTAATGTTATTTCTTTATTAATTTTTGTTTATTTTCAATTTATTCAAATTTTAAAAGAATATGAATGAGTTTTAGGTTCATATTTAATATTTTAAAGTATATAATAACAATGAAATTAGGCCCATATTGTGGCCCATATTCGACATGTATAAGCACAACCCACTTAAGCACAGCCTACTTAAGCCCGCATAAAATATATGATAATCTTGTGGGTTATGTTGGGCCCCTTAATAAGAATATTAATTGAGCCAACCCGACCTATATTTTAGACAGTCTGGGCCCAGGCACATTAAAAAGTCCATATAAACTTATCAAATATGAGCTGCCGCGACCCACTTTACATCTCTAAATTGGACCATTATATTTCAAGGTATGTGTCCTTTGGTAACCTTTCAGCTATATATTGAAAACAAGCTTTTAATCTTATTATTAAGATGTGTGCGAAATTTTAGGAGTTTAAATTATGTGTTTAGGATGTTGGAATTGCAATTGTGACTCCAAGAATTATTATGTGTATTGGAAATTCAAGTTAAGAATAATATAATAACTTTGTATTATATGTTAAATTTTTATGAAAATTTGGCTATAGGATTATTGTAGGCTGCCGATGGTGAATATTATTGATTTTTAAAGTTTTGGGTGCCCAAAATTAAGAGGACATTTTGCCTATAATTGTTCAAATAGATTTGTGAAAATACAACCTTTAAGCGTGTTTTCTGGAGAGTATTATTTGACAATAATTATGTACTTTGCTTGTTCTTTAAGAGTTTATATGCTATTAATATGTAATTGGAATACTTATATGGGAAATGAAAATTGATAATTGGGTTTTGAGGATAAACAATTTTTATAAGTATTTTAAAAAATAATTTTCATAGAACCATATTTTGACTTTTCTAAAATGGTTTAGTAAGATAAATAAATGGATTTCCAATGTTACTAGTATAGAAAAACTCATCCAAACAAATTTCTCCCTATTTTTTTTTCAACTTTTTTCCTCATTCTTTTCAGCCAAGCATAATCTAAGGTTTTTTTTTCTTATAATAGTGAATATTGGAGAAAACTTCAAAAATTGATTCCAAAAAAACCATAAAATTAATTTTGCTGGTAATTTTTAGTATTTATCGTATGAGAAATTGAGGCATTGAGGTTCCAATTGAATAATAATATTTCAAGTAGGTCAAATAATGTATTGTCGTGGTTAAAGTACTTTTTTTTATATATAGATTTAGAAAATAACTTTCGAAAGAGTTAGTATGATTAATGACTAGAATAATATTAATAAAAGTGGTTATGTCAATAAAATAGTGACTATGTTTGAAATGGTCATTAAAATAGTGACCATAGTTTGGTAACTAATTAATGGCCTTTTTGAAATGGTATCCATTATAGTGATCGTTTCATATTTTTTATTTTTTCTTATCTCCAAAAAACAAAATTTCATAAACTATAGGTGAAAGTGAGATAAATTGAAAGGGAAAAAAATGGTAGAGTGGGAAATGAGGTATATAGAAGCTTAAACGCCTGAAACATACAATTTTTTTACCTCATTCATGTTTTTTTCTCTCCCAAACTCTTTCAGTCTCTTTCCTCTCTTTATTTGGCATCCGAAGGGGTTTTTTTTGGAGACTAAAACAATAATGATTGTTCGTGGTATTTCTGGATTTGCTGAAGTGGAGAATCTAAGGCTAGAAACACAAGGAGTAGCCACAAGCATTTAGGGGAATTAACTCCCCTAGGGACCCAAGGTGTATCCAAAAAACTCGAGAGGAAAATAGCATCTTCAGACAGACCTCAAAGTGATCTCGGCCTCAAGGAGAAAGTCATCCCGACCACGGATTACCGAATGGCCCACGACTAGTTCAATTACAAGTCAAGACATTCCATTTACCCTAGACAAAGTTTGGGACTGACCCGGATTCAGATATTACTGAATTCAATCATGAGAATCACTCGATAGTCCCCTACCATCTCCTTCCATATGTGTATAATCATCGGAATATAGACATGCAACCAAATTGCTACAATGCCAAAGGTATCATCACATTACATACGCCTCCTTTAAACCAAGATCAAGGGCCGAGATGTTTTCACTCCTCTCCAAAATGATCTAATGGTCCCAAATCACTCCAAATTACTTATTTACGGCCCTCAACCACCATTTTGAAGGTAAGCTGAAGCTGAAGGTCCAAATTCCGTATTTCTCTCTCCTTATTTACTCTCTATTTATTGCTATATTTTTGAAACATTCTCTCACTAAAAATCTGTGTTTGCTAACTTATGCATCAAAGTGCCCTTGGTAGATACCACATAAGTGCCTAATGCTCCTTTGTATTGCAGATCTCAGGATCCCTAGGTCAAGAGAGAGGCCATTTTATACTTCCGGGCTCAGTTCTAGTCCGAGGAGCGAATTTGGCGTTTAGTAATGACTGGTGGGCAAATTTTTGTTTTTGTACTCGTCCATAGTACCAATACGAAATTTTGCACCAACAATGGTAATCATATTTAAGTCATTTAAGGAAAAAAAAACTCATAACAAGTCATTTTATCTCAAAAAATTAGTATCCACGTCAATTTAATTACATAGTGATATACTAGCTATTTTGCCGTTGAAACTCATATACTTGCTTAGCCAACCATAGTGTTAAAGTATTTGAAAAATAAGACATTTACGAAAAAAAAAATATGAAATTTAGTTATTTTACTCAAAGCCTTAAGTAGGCATATGAAGAGAAAATGACATGAGTAGGACTAACTAGAGCTAAATTGGCATTTTTTTTTTGTACATTGTTTTAAAAATTACATTTTTATGAACATTAAGACCATCTTGTCATAGGTCAAGAGCTTATTGATATTAAAAAAACATTAAATAATAATTGTTTCATAGTCGAAATAAATTATTGACTATAGGGCAAAGGCATGATTGATATTCCTAAAAATGTTATTTAAAAAAAAGTAAACAAAATAAATCATTTTGGCCCATGTTAGTCCTTTCCACGGCATTTTCTTGGCATAAGAACTGTAACTGGAATTGGGCCAGCCGGGCCATACATTAACTAACTCGTCTTCGCACGTCGGCACAACTCACACGTGCGTAGCAAGTCTCCCTCAGGCTTAAACCCTCTCTGAAGTTCTTTATCTTCAGACTCACAAAGAAGAAGCTTTTACTTTCTGTCGCCGTATTAACCGCCATGTCCGTACTTCTCAGAGCTTACCCCTTTATACCAGTCCGCGCCAAACCCCATCTTGCTTTCTTATTCCGTTCCGTAATCGGACCGTTATTCCCCAAAACCCTTCCCGGAACCAGAAACTTTTTCTCTGTTTCCGCTTCCTCCACTCCTTCTCCTACTCCTTCTAACGACACCCTTGTTCAGAGTCCAAAAGCTCCTCAGTTTCCATTCAAGGAAGCCCTTGATTGGGTTAGCCGAACCGGGTTCTGTGGTGAGCTTTCGGTTGACGATGTGGGCAAACGGGTCCGGCTATGTGGTTGGGTCGCGCTCCATCGGGTTCATGGTGGGCTCACTTTTTTCAATCTCAGAGACCACACTGGTACTGTCCAGGTGCGAGTTTTGTTATTTCTTTAATGGGTTTCGTAAATTTTTTTTTTTGTTTGGAATTTTCCCGGGAAAATTTTGAAAAGGGTTTCTCTTAATTTTGTGTGTTTATAAGGTCACAACACTTCCGGATGATTTTCCCGATGCGCATTCTAGTATTAACGACTTGAGGCTTGAGTATGTAGTTGCCGTGGAAGGTCTTGTTAGGCAGCGGCCAAGGGAGTCAATCAACAAGAAAATGAGAACCGGCTATGTAGAAGTATAAGTGTTAACTTGTGTATATGTTTTTATGTATTTACTGTTTTCTATATGTCACTTGGTTTAGCATTGTTATCTACATGTGTTAGGTTGCAGCAGAGCATGTTCAAGTACTCAACGCTGTAAAATCGAAGTTGCCTTTCTTGGTTACTACTGCGGATGACGCAAAAGATTCTGTTAAGGAGGAAATTCGTTTGAGGTATTTGGTTTTTGGAAGCTAGCTCTCATGTTCATCAAGTTCTGTTACTTGGGAACTAATGTAGATTAGTGTAGTTTTCCGAGGGCACACTATATTCTTTTGATTCCGAGGACACACTACATTCCGAGGACACACTACATTCTTTTGATTTTCTGTATGATCACTTGTGGTTCAGACTTGAGATAGGATTCAGAAATTTCTTTTACACCTACGTTAGAAGTTACTCGGATATATTTTCACAGATATCGGTGCCTTGATCTACGCCGGCAACAAATGAATTTCAACATTATGCTTCGTCACAATGTCGTGAAACTTATTCGAAGACACCTTGAAGATGTGCATGGTTTTGTGGAGGTATCGTCTTCTGAATTATTAAGTTTGGATAATGAAAAAAAAAAGAAAAAAATTCATGAGTTCCTTGATCCTGATTCTGGCTCATGGTTATAAGGTAGATTGAGACTCCAATACTCTCTAGATCTACACCAGAAGGTGCACGGGATTATTTGGTGCCCTCAAGGGTTCAGGTACAACTTTAAATAAGCAACATCAACTTAAAACTTTTTGTTCTTTACCGATTATCTACTATAGAAAATTCTGATTTCATCTACTGTGTTTGAAGCCAGGAACATTTTATGCTTTGCCTCAAAGCCCACAACTGTTCAAGCAAATGTTAATGGTTTCTGGTTTTGATAAATACTATCAGGTGGCTAGGTAAGTTTTGCTTCAGATTCCTGTTTGAGTTTGTTTTGGTTCCACTTTTTCAAGTCATGCTCTGAGTGTGTTGTTTTCCTCCAAATAAACTCATTACTTCATGCAGTGTGTAATTGTTTTTCTTCATTTCATTAAGATGTTTTCGGGATGAAGATCTGAGAGCGGATAGACAACCTGAATTCACACAACTTGATATGGAACTTGCCTTTACTCCTTTGGAGGACATGCTGAGGCTCAATGAAGATTTGATTAGAAAGGTCAGTTTATAATGAAGTAGTGGTATTTTGTGTAAATTGCACAGGACATCAAGTTCTGTTGGCTTTGTGATATTTACTTCTTTGTCTTAATAAAGAGTATCGAGTTTCTTGTGAAAGGAATAATTGAAAAGGAAAAAAAAATGAGTAGCTACTTTCAGTCTCTATTTTGGTTAGTCTTGTCCTCAGAAATCTTGTATACAACTTTGTTTTCTCTGGTAAATAGCAAACATAATATCTGTACCATCTTATCCAATAGTCTAAACATCTCTATGCAACACCTTCAAGCCCTAGGACAAGAAATTTTTCTGTATCTAATGATTTACTTTGCTATATGAATAATAAACTAGGTTCGGATTTTAGCTATTTTGGTGGCTTGCTAATTTCTGCCCGTGGGAGTGATTTGAAAGCTTTATCTGTTGCAGGTGTTTTTAGAGATTAAAGGTGTACATCTACCAAAACCCTTCCCTAGGCTCACATATGCTGAGGCTATGAGTCGATATGGTTCAGACAGGCCTGATCTTAGATTTGATCTGGAGTTGAAGGATGTAAGTCTCTATCTTGGCTTTAATAACTAATGTGCAATTGATGCAATCTACATGCCTTATGCTTCTTATCTGTTTCTAGTATTTTTTTATTTGATATCACGGCTTAATCTTTCAGGGGGAAAAGTATCGGTGTTGAATGTTTATTAAGGAATGTGTGCTTGTGGTGCTACAGGTATCTGATATATTTTCAGATTCCCCCTTCAGGGTGTTTTCAGATACCTTGAAGAGTGGAGGGATTATCAAAGTTCTTTGTGTGCCCTCAGCTGCTAAAAACTATTCAAACACAGCTCTCAAGAAAGGCGATATTTACAACGAAGCAATCAAATCTGGAGCAAAGGGTTTGCCTTTCCTGAAGGTTTTGGATGACGGTAAAAAAATTGTTATTTGTTTCAGTTACTGAATTTGGAAGGGAAGAGGATTCTTAGTTTCACACTTTCACTATTGATGGTTTCAACATTTACTTGTAGGAACAATTGAGGGAATTCCTGCATTAGTCTCTAGTTTGGATCCAACGAATAAAGACCAATTACTGATGCATTGCTCTGCCAGACCCGGTGATCTTATCTTGTTTGCAGTCGGTCATCATGCTTCTGTTAACAAAACTCTTGACCGGCTTAGGTTGTTCCTAGCAAATGAGCTTGGCTTGGTTGACAATGTAAGTTCTGTAATCTTTTGTTGCAAATATTGGTTTTCTTTTTGTCCTTACATTTTCTTGAGATTTTACTTTTCCCTGTTTGTGGCTTTTGGGTCTGATCTATATAGTCCAGGCATTCGATTCTTTGGGTGACTGATTTTCCAATGTTTGAGTGGAATGACTTGGAACAGAGGCTTGAGGTCTGTGTGCTTTTCTAATTTTGATTTTGTTTTTCATCCTTTCTCACCTTCGCCTGTACGGTCCTTTCTGTAGTGGCTAAAGCTCTGCCTATAAGCTAAAATAGTCGTTATTATTTTGCAGGCTTTGCACCATCCTTTCACAGCCCCAAACCCTGAAGACATGGAAGATCTATCATCTGCCCGCGCTTTAGCTTATGACATGGTTTACAATGGAGTAGAGGTGCGTTATATATGTTTTTGGCCATCTGTCAGCTGGCAAGTTTTAGCCATAGCCTAGGACTTTCTCATGTGTAGTGACATAAATTTCCTTCTCATTGTTAGATTGGTGGGGGAAGTTTGAGAATTTACAAACGAGAGGTTCAGCAAAAAGTTTTGGAAATCGTTGGCATCTCCCCTGAAGAGGTGAATACACACAATCTATTCGCACCACATCATTATGTGTCATCGTCACTATTGTTTGGTTATCATATTATGTGTGTATTAGTGTTTATTTTGCATCGTTTGGCCCATAAAGATTCTTGGGTACTTTGTTGTAATGGTATTGCGGTAGACGATGATTGTGAGGTAATCTGCTCTTTTTGTCTACAGGCTGAAGCGAAATTTGGCTATCTGCTTGAGGCATTAGACATGGGTGCTCCTCCCCATGGTATTGATATCTTTTAATATTCCTAGGCCATTGGCTGATGATCTTAGACAGTATTACTTGCATTTTACAAAACAAATATGATAAATAATTTTAATTTGCCGATATAGGGGGAATAGCTTATGGATTGGATAGATTGGTCATGTTGTTGGCTGGTGCTAATTCCATCAGGGATGTGATAGCTTTCCCTAAGACGACGACTGCTCAATGTGCCCTCACTCGAGCACCTTCGGAGGTCGATCCTCAGCAGCTAAAAGATCTGTCTTTCCAGACTCATTGATTCATTTTGGTCTCAGTATAATCCTTGTAATAAGTTAAGTTGACACATAAGTTGAAATTTGATGTTCCGCTCTGTTGATAATACCTCGATTATTATGCGGCCAGCAGTGTAATTTAACCATTTCAGTTTTATTCTTTATTGAATAAAAAGGGAGAAATAAATTTGATCATAATGTTGTCATGTTTAATCTTCGGTTTATGATTGTTAGATGTTTAACTTTAATACAGTCAATTACATTATCCTGCTTATTAAAGGTCTGTCTAGGATTCCCAGGCCATCTTTATTGGTACGTATATACTCAGACATGGCTAATTAGTCTATAACAGATTGATAACGTTCGTGTAAAGGCATAAATAATATAATAAATATTGTTCATTGTTAACGCTTTAAACATTTCATCTTACATAGCAGTGTTACCAAACGTTGATACATCAGTAATTATCAAACTAAATATCACCAACGTTGATCCATCAATAATTATCAAACTAATTATTAAAAGCTGATAATGCATCAGTGCGCAGATTGTGATCATTACAGTATAGTGCATAAGATATGAATGCACTTGAATAGGAGATCAGGCTAAATTTTGTTTTATCACATTAGGTGTTCGTGTAAAGTAACAATGTGAAATTGTGAACACACACGGCCGGTACATATTAGATACATATTAGACTAAGATTATTTAGTTGTCTAACTAGTCATTTTATGACTATTTCCTCGTGCATATTGGCCAATATTTTAAGAAAACTACTAAGCTGCGAACACTAATTAGTAGCACTACTACGCAAATGGATGTATGTAGTTTTATTTCTAACGTCTTTAGTAATTCTTGTGGATGAATTAGATATAGTTTGATTGTAGAAGTGGAGATAAACTATTATATTTCGAGGAATATTTTTCTGCTATATAGTTTGTTATAAGTAATTGCAAAATTTTTTTGTCCTAAAAAAAAAAAAAAAGAAACTAAGAAAACCTAAAACTAGCATATTTGTTACTATGTTGTAGTATGTATAAGCAAAGAAATAAAAAAAAGAAGTCATTTTAGAGAGCATATATACTCACATATATGATGATGCACATTACAATTTTAGACATTTTATTTCCTCATGTTTGGTGGTATAACAATTTAAGATATATATCACGTGTTGATAGTGTTTCCTATCAGCATTACAATATGTTACGAGAAGAGTTTGTTCCTGGAAACTCGGAACAAATAAATTGTGACAATGAATCGTAGAAACCAGTTGTATTTTAGTAGGAAATTTACTAAAACAATAGTAAAGGTCACGTTGTTTCATATCTGTGCACATTTTCTTGATCTACACTTAAATTTGTTCCTCGGTAATGAGATTTGATATACGTTTCTGCTGTAAATACTGGGAACTATTTCAGAGGAATACAGTTTCTTAAGTTATGTTTTACTTCTGATTTAGATAACTCCTAATCATACCTTATCAAAGCAATCAAGCTCATGATTTTCTTATCAGAAAAAAAATATAGTACGATCGATTTGGATTAACAAAGTCCTAATATTCTAAATAACATTAATTTGCTCGAAACTGTAGTACTGTCTGAATTTGTCTTGTATTTGTAGTTTATAGTCATCTTTATGTGTCGTTTCTTTATTTTATTCTTTATGTGTTGTTTTTTCATAAATAAATAACTAAAGTAAAAGAGTTTTAATAAGCATATAATACGTATACACTTACGTTTATATAATAACAGCTTATTCCAGTGTTAAATGCCCAAAAATAAGGGATTAATATCTTTGACGTCATCAGTTTGCTCATTCAGGTTTTTGTTAATGACATCTTCCCAATATGATTTATAGAACATGGGAAGAAAATATGGGAATTCTCTATTGAGATAAATTAACCGTTGTTATAACAAACAATACAATTAGGAATTTCCTCAATTAAAAATATTTTAACTGGAAAAATATATATACAGGCAAGTGTATGAGTTGCTTCACTCCCCGGGTGAAAAAAAAAAAAAACAAGAGCAACTGCTGCCTAACTCCCTCAATATATAGTGAAAAAATATAGCTAGATTACCTGAGTTCATCAGATCGACAGCATTCATATATAGTCATTTTCCACCACATATATACATAACTTACATATTTATATCACATATAACTCTAAAATCTGTAATGCTCACCACATATATATATATATATATATATATATATATATATACACACACACACGTAACTTACATATTTATATCATATATAACTCTAAAATCTGTAGTGCTTAAATATATTTCATTATGCACTAATCCCACCTGAAAGCACATTCATTTCAATAAATTAATTAGTGGAAAAAATAAATTACATATATGTGCACACACATTATAATTTTCTCATACGTACACTGTGCCTAGTCGTGATGAACTGTAATCGGGTAAGACTATTAATTTTCTCGACAGAATTTCTATCAAATTTGTTAAGCACCAGAAAAAATATACCAAATAAGTTTATAACCAAATAGATTCTAAAATGCCAAAACTAGCATATTAGTAACTGCATACACGAAAAAAAGAATTAAAAGAAAAATATAAACCTAACACGTTATGAAACACAAATCTCTCCTATAAATATCACCATATACATTCTCGTAAATCTACCTCATAATATTGTATTGATATCAACTAGTCAATATTATTCCTTTTTCTCCGAAGTATTCTTCATCTCTTAGTCAAGCAATGGAGACTCCAAAGCCAAAGCCAAAGCCAAATCCAAATCCAAATCCAAATTCAGACTCAAACAAGAAGGCTAGCAGGGGTCGCCAAAAGGTGGAGATGGTGAAGATGACTAACGAAAGCAACCTACAAGTCACCTTCTCCAAGAGGCGATCCGGGCTCTTCAAGAAGGCCAGCGAGCTCTGCACCCTCTGCGGTGCCGAGATGGCGATCATCGTCTTCTCCCCCGGGAGGAAGGTCTTCTCTTTCGGCCACCCGAACGTAGAGTCCGTCATAGACCGGTTCATGAACCGGAACCAGCCGGTTCCAACCAGCATGAACACGGGGACCATGCAGCTGATTGAGGCTCACCGGAGCGCCAATGTCCGGGAGCTGAATCAGCAGCTGATGCAGGTGTTGGGCCAGCTGGACCTGGAGAAGAAGCGGGCCGATGAGCTGAAGAAGGCGAGGAAGGCGAGCCAGGCGCAGTGCTGGTGGGAGGCCCCCCTCGAGACCCTTGATCTGAAGCAGCTGGAGCAGCTCAAGACGGCCATGGAGGAGCTCAAGAAGACCGTGACTCAGCAGGCGGATCGGCTTCTGATCCAGACTACCAGCTCAAACACCCTCCTCCCTCCCAATTTCAATAGTAATAATACAAATAACAATAACGCAGGGCCGTTTTTCGTCGGGGGGGGCTCTTCCTCCTCCATAGGGGGAGGAGTCATGGTTCCTTTTGAACAAGTAGCCAAGAGTATTATCAATAATAATATCAATTACACTAATGCTAGGTTTGAGGCTACTACAACTGTCAACCCTGCCATGCCTTTGCAGTTGCCTGCACAGCTTCAGGTTCAGGCTTCGGCTCCCGCTCCTGCTCCAGCGCGTTCTCCGGCTTCTCAGGTGTACAACAACAATAATAACGTTGGATATGGTGGCCGTGGCCTTTTCTGATTGAGATATTAATATTGTTCATCAAAGTATATTCCACCAGCCACACCCTATTGAGTTAGATCAGTGTATTGGTCATCATTTCATTGTTTAGTTTGTGATCGAGATAGAGTTAGGATTAATGTTGTTGTTGTTTGTTTTTCATTTGGTTTTTGGGTTATACATGCAGGATGCAACATCCATTGTTTTGATATCTTTTTCGTCTTGTTTTGTCGTTGTACACAAGGGTGCTGGGGATTTTGGTCTTATGTAGTTGTGATTCTTTTATATAATAAAATATAATCAGAAATTCTTTTTCATAATTGATAATATTTCCTCATATATATATATGATCATCCACAATTTTTTTCAGTACTAGGGTTAGTACTGGTCTTTCATTTTGGAGCAAAAGCTGATCATGAAAAGCAGTTTTCTGATATCGCATCATATTAATATGGCGGCCGTAGTAGATGATGATAGACATCATATTTCATAACAATATATAAATACTAGCTAGGGTTTTAATTTGCCTATTAGAATTTTCTAGATATCTCTATGGCCTCTTTCAGTACATAAAGAGATAAAACCCTAGAGTTTCATACGATAAAATTTGTTTTAAAAAATAAAATAAAAATAAAATCTGGCCTTCTAGTATGTTTCTCTGTCCCCTTTGGGGATATTGGAAAATGTATACTTTGACCCCTTCTCTCACGAGAGTCATAGCAAGCAAAAAGAAATTAAAAACCTGTGGATAGTTCTCTCTCCAAATGTGCAGCATGAAAAATTACCTAATTTAGTGCTTATAAGAAATGGTTTATACTTAAGAAGTTTAAGTTAAAATACTCCAATGAAAAAAATTTAAGAAATTATAAGAAAAGTATATATCAGTTAACTACTAATTTTAACTAGAATGCTAGCTTAACGTCAATCGAGGATATTTTATTTTTTAACTCTCCATAATTAATAAATATAAAATCTAATTATATATGGTAATATAAATTTTAAATGGAACCCTCTATGTCTAACGGTCGACACCATGACGTGCCCTCTGAAATTATCAGAGCACATAATGGTCAACTAATAACAATGATTTCGGGTGCTGTATATCCTCATTAATTCTTCAATAGAGCCACTCTATTTAACAACTTCTCTTATGTACTTCTTACTATATTCTATCTATCATCTTACACTCCTTAAAAATCACTGCAATAAAACAAAAACAGAAGCGACATTTATCGCCATATTAAATACTAGTGTTGTCGCTTTAGATTAGATTAAAGCAGCGACGATGTTCTCGTTTTAGAGTTTTCGTTAAAGATTCACTGATATAGATACTTAAAACGGCGACACGATATGAAAATGATCAAAGATGATTGTTTTTCTTTAAAAATTTGCCATAATCCAAATATTCGATAATTGTAATTAATTACCTATGTAACAGAAATGCTTACTTCTATCACATGTATTTGTATTAATAGTCTATAATTAATTCTATCACATGTATTTGTATTTATTAATTGTCTATAATTAATAGTATAAAATATTATCGTGGGTAATATAAATTTTAAGTAGAACCCATACTATCTAACGGTCCAACACATGTAGCATTAGATATCATCATAGCATATAATGGTCAACCAATAATTTTAACTTTGAGATATATTAATGAAAATTGGGTTAATGGCATCATTAGTCCCATCGTACTACTATTTTGGTATATTTGTCTTCAATTTTTTTTTTTGGTATTTAAGTACTAAACGTTTCTTTTTTTGGTACCATTGGTCCTTTTGGCATATTCTATTTAAGATTCTGTTAAAATTTATTTGAACGAGAGAAATTTTGCACTATTGATCTTGTTTTTTTTTTTTTCAATTGTTTAACAATTTGATCCATATTTTTTGTACTCATATTTCCGATTAACAATATTATATTTGCCAATCTTTCGAAAAATTAAAATTTAAAAAATAAATTTTTTCAAAAGATTGACAGATGCAATAACATAGAGAAATAAACATTTAATGGAAAAGTATATAAAACTATACAGGCTTATTTGCTACAAATAGTTAATTAATTTTTTAGAATAACCATTCATAATTATATAAATATTTAATAGATATAGTAAATTTTTAGTCAAATTTGACTAATATAAAAGCGTGTATGTGAAATTTTTTTAATTTTAAAAATGGTAAAATAATTTTGTTTTATTCATAAAGTTATTATAATTTGATTTTGTTCATAAAGTTAGTATAGCATAATCTAAGGTTTATTAGTATAATTTTTTTCTTTTTTGAATTTGGTTTTTAAATGAGCTGTTTGTTTTATATCTATATCTGAATTTTAATTTTTAAAATATTGACAGATGCAATATTGTTAATTGAAAATATGAATACAAGAAAAATTAGGGACCAAATTGTTAAACAATTGTAAAATCGAGATCAATAGTAAAAATTTATTTCATTCAAATAAATTTTAACAAAATTTTGAATAAAATATGCCAAAAAGATATTAGTGCCAAAAAGAAAAATATTTAGTACTTAAATACTAAAAAAATATAGATTAAGAGTCAATATGACAAAATGATAATAGATTGGGAACAATAATACCAATAACCCTATAAAAATCGGCGGGATGCTACTTTTGTTCATTATCCATTGGAACCCATACTATTTAACAACTTGTCCTATGCGCGTTTTACTGCATAGTATCTATCGTCTCACACTTCTTAAAAATTAAAATAACTAAAAATAATCCCAAAAATATTCCTTCTAATATATTTAAATACCACATTAAAATTACTTTTATTCTCATAAAACTCGAAAATATAAGAAAAAAGTAGCCCCATCCTTTTTTTGGTAACTTTTGACTAATTTTTTTTTTCTAAATAACAATAATACCTTTAGATTTTCATATCCAAACAATTCGTAGAAAGAGAATATCTTTTAAAAGAAATATTGCAAACCAAATACAATATCATCGACATTTTTTATAATATTAGCAAAAAAATAAAAAAATATCTTATTTTCTTGAAAAAAAACTAATTAGATAATATGGGGTGCTTGGTGCTTACTGATAATTTTTTGAATATTAAATTAGGACATTTTAGATATTTATATTGAAAGTTTGGCCACAAAAAAAAAATAGATATTGCTTTCAAAAAAAAAAAATAGATATACTTTTTTCCTAATCGGAAAATAGAGGCGGTGTTTTTGAGTTTTCTGAAATCAGAGGGTTAAACGTGATTTATAGGCATAATGGGGAATGTGCTTTTGGAATTATTCCGATAATTAATTATTACTGAAAGACTCCAGACATCTGGTAATGATCAAAGTGTTTGATTATCTTAATTTTCAGGGAATCAACGTCAATAATCAATGCAAATAGTCGCACAGAAAAATAAAAATAAAGAAGAAGAATGCAACATGACAAATTATTAATTCAGCAATAGATCACACTTTCCTTTTAATATAAGCAAAATTTTCATCCCATTTTCTCCAGTAGTACTACTGTTAAGAGTTAGCGGCCCACTTCAGAACGAAATAGAACATTAATTTATATATTTTTGATACTTTTCCTGCATTTTATATGTATAATATCATGATAATTGGTTCCAGCCCAAGTGATCCCAATATATGAAAGCAAATTTCTACCTAATTTGCATATTCTCTGTCTTTCTGGGTTATAGATCACAATAGAACATTAATTAATAAAATTTGCGCTAAATTGTTAACATGCTGGTTTATTAATTAACATTTGCATTAGTATAAAATCGAAGTTACATGATGACCCAAACACCCGGACTGTCACGACCGAAAAACTAAAGTTGTGATTTTTAGTAATTTTAAATAAAAATAATGATAAATAATAGTTTCTAAAATTTTAGAAAAATTTGAGTACTTGAAATTTAAGTTTTAGTACTCAAAAGTAAGTAAATTACAAGATTTAGACAAATTTGATAATCATGATATTATCTACCAATTTTAAATTTTTAAGAAATTTCTCATTTTAAATTTAAAGAAAATCCTAATTAACTAGTTAAAAAAAACTTTTATTAATTCATGAAGTTTAATGAAATGGTTCAATTTAAAATCCTAGGTCCAATGTTCGAATAATTTACTTAAAATCATTTTATTTTCTAAATACTTAATTTAATAATAAAAAACAAATGATCCTCATACTTCATACTTCTGCTTAGTAAATATATTACTATTGACTAAATAAATTTGACTTAGAAAAGGAGAATTGATACGGAGTACAAACCAACAAACGAAGAGGATTGAGACTACAAGCATATGCCAAGTATGCTTGCCAGGCCACCAGAATAATTATTACAAAATAAATCGACACCTGAAAAAATGGAGGAAATAGGGGAATGAACATGTGAATGCTCAGTAGAAATTCAATTATCTTTTTAAATTATTGCAATTTTACCAAACTTGCATGGTTAATACATTTTCTAAAATTTTATTTATAAATTAGGTATAAAATAATTAATATACAAAGTAGTCATATATTTAAAACCAAAACCAGAAATATACATTTGTACATATCATAAATCAACTTATCTCTTGAGCTCACACCCTCTCATCATAAACTAGAGTAATTCGTACTATATATACTAAGTATTCTCTGCCTGATAACTATTCCTAGAAAACCGTAGGGACACCCATGTGTCTAGCCTACCGAACTGGAGGGGTAACTGAATGCCTACATCTACCAAATGGGAATAATCAGAAAAACTCCGCGTGGGTTTACGGGCTCTCACCGAAGGCAGGTATACTAGTCCGCCTATTACAACACTGCGATGCCTAAGATATATCTCATGTGTGATCTTGTGGTATGTACAACATATAACGAGATATATGTAATAAGCATGCAAAATATAATCAAACAATGCTTTAAAACTCTACTTGATATTATTCTGGAATTTACTGTACTTTAAGTAGGAAATCCACTAAATTACCCAATATCACAATTTTATAAATATATTTAGAAGTCACACAGTCCAATTTTAGAATAATCTAAGATTTTTCAACAGTTTATTAAATTATTATTTAATTCATAATTGTTCACAATATAGTCATAATGTAAATTTTAAATTAAATCACGTATAAAACTAGGCAATTGAATTCTTATCTTAATTGAGTATCCAAATAGTGCTACGGAGCTATAGAGAAAGTTTTGCATCATTTGGGTATCGTTTGGAAGGTCGGGTGTCATTTTTGAACCTTTGATTGATAGGTTTGAAAACTCAATTTTCAATTAGAGTTTCAGATCGTAAAACGGACTTCACCACTAAATTCAGAGTACTCAAAAATGCCAGGTTAAATATATAGTTTGACCGATTTGGGCTCGAACTAAATTAGAAACCGTGGCACACAAAACGAGACGATTTAAGTCGTTAGATTTAGATTTTCTTGCCCATAACCAAATATAAGCAATATATATATCAAAATTTTTGTTTTTACCAGTACATCATAAATATAAGGTTTATATTATGGTCTAATGGTCGGATTGAAAAATTTAAATATAAAACTTAAACAACTCAAAATTGACAAAAATAACAAAATTTAATCCGGAAAATATTGAGTAATGATATATACCATATGAAAGATCGTGACGATACGAGTTGAACGGAATCGACGTCAATGCCAGAAAATGTCCGCGGCTGCTGCGCATCACCAACGACGAACCAGGCCGTTTAAGGTGACGGGACAACTGGTGCTGGCTTTGTTCAGAGCTTAACTATCGATTCCCACCAGCGGCGGCGGTCGACGACGTTGGTAGGGGCTTCGTTGGAGCTCGCTAGAATTTCGGCGTTTCAGCCAAAAATCACAGGAGAGAGAGAGAATGTGAGCTGAGGAGGAGATAAGCAGGCCACGTGTTTGCTCTTAAATAAGTAGTGCAATTTTTTAAAAAATTGTACATAAATAAGTCCCTAGTTTTCAATTTTTCTTTCAAATTTGTCCTTCAAATTTACAATTAGTCCCTCTATCAAATATTCTCACAGTTTCATCAAAAATTCGAATTTTATTTATTTATTTTTTAAAAAATTTAGCCAAAAGACTATTTTACCCTTACAGTATTTAAGGGATTTTACACAGACACCTTCCTATATATATATATATATATATATAGAATAGTTGAAATACAGACACCTTCCTGGTCATGAAGTGCACGTAAATATATAATTCATGAATGACATACAATAGATTAAAGGAAATAATTTATTTATTTATTTTGCTAAATTAGAATAGTTGAAAAATTAGTTTCCAATTTGATGTTGTTCCATCATAAAATTTCGGGGAACATTTTTCTTCTAAATTAACCCAATCTGCCCCCCTCCCTTTTTTTTTTCAATTCATTAACCAAATTCCTTTTAATTTATATATTAAACTATACATTAATGTGTCAACAAATTACAATATATTATAAACTAAAGGTAAAGTATAGAATAGAAAATGCATAAAAATAAAAGAAGAAGATATAAGAGAAATATAGAGGGAATTTTCTTAATATTCCATTCTTCTTCATGTACACAATATATGCTCAATGACATATTTATAGGCTTACAATCATAAGTGGTAGAATACCAAAAGATTATATATATATATATATATATATGTATATATGGGCACCAATCCAGTAGGTATTTTTTTTTTTTTACCTATGCATAGGTATCAATTTGGCCAATGAAAATTTGGCATGCATATTTTTTTATTGTAAAAAATAAGAGAGAGAAAGAGAATTAATGATGTATGTCTTTTCATGCACTTCATTATAGTCATTGGATCACCATTAGATGGTAATCCAACGGCTAAAAAAAAAATACCTACCCATAGATAAAGAAAAAAAATACCTATTGGATTGGCAACCTATATATATATATATTACAATCTAAAACACTACTAAATAGGATTAATATGGTGGTTGGGAAACCTAAAGGTTAGGAGTAATAGAATATGAATATATACATATAAATTAATATATTCATAACACTCCCATTTGGATGTTCATTAGAATATTCCTCATTAAAACCTTACTAGGTAAGACCCTTTGGGACAAAAAACCTAGTAAGAGAAAAGAGTGCAATATTTTTTATTACTTGCTAAAGTTGTCTCATTAAAAACCTTGCTAGGAAAACCCAAAGGGACAAAACCTCAGCAAAGAGAAAAATAGTATAACATACATCATTTAGTGCATAAGCTGTCTCATTAAAATCTTTAGTTAATAAAAATCTTATGAGACAAAAATTTGACTAAAGAAAAAGGGTACAACTATATACTAATTTGCTCCCTTTGATAAGGACAACACTATTACATAACGCATACTAACCAACAAAATAAGATGTTTCATAGATATGGAGTGGCACATTGTATCGTTCACATATTCTAATTTCCGAAAGAATTTATAGAATCAATCTATTTCTTCTATGTCAAAATTGCTTTAATCAATGCAAAATTTCTACAATTTTATTAAATATATATTGTATGTTTGATGCATATTTATCTCTATTATCTTTATTCTTTCTAGGACTTTCGTCCGAATATTAATATTTAGTTTTAATACGACATCCATGAGGCACATATCAAACTTCTCATTAACTACCATACTAATCAGGTAACGGAATGCGATTATATTTATATATATAAAAAAAGAGAATAAGTTTCCTTCTAGTTAATGCTTGGTCTCTGTGAGAAAACCCTTGGTAACTAGTCTCATTTGTTATCTTACTATCTCATTACTCTCATTATGTTTTCAGTCAAATATCCACGTATATACAATTGATTTCGTATTGCGAGGAGTCAGCACAACAAGTCCGAATATATTACTTTCAGAAAACGAGACTAGCTCGGCCTGAATTGCCTTTTTTCCATAGTAGCCATTCATGTTTATGTTGTCATTTAACTATACTCATGAGTTCTAAATCCAAATTTATCTTGAGACAGTAAGAGCACTTGTTGAGGCAAATATATCGTCGACGATCAAAATTTCTATTCAATTTATCTCCTATGTTTTAAAAATATATTGAGATCTCAAAATTTTCATCGATCACATCTATTCCATGAGCCATATTTGGAGAATTTAATTATTCGTTGTCTCAGTCTATTTTTCAATATTAGCTATAGCTCTTTGACTAAGATCTTCCTCTTCAGAAGGTTTCTCTAAGTGGACCTGCTTTTCTTTTCTACGGATTCTTATCTTTAGCACCAATTTGCCGTCCATGTTTCTGGCATGTTTCAAGCTCAATTGGTCATGTGTTGTTAATAGGGATCACAACTATTGTAAGGTATTAGCAGCACGAATTTAAGATTTTTTGTCACTTTCATAGCATCTATAAATATCTTTGGCAGTTGAATTGTAATTTGTAATAACTATATTATTTTCTGAAAATTTCTAGTTTACTTTTACTTTTACAAGAATTAAAATACTTAACTAGTCTTCTTTCTAGGAATTTTCTCGGCATTTTTCATACTACAAGTATCATTTCTCCTTCTAATGTCGAGAAATATGTCTTGTCTAATTAGTAATTAGTAAATGTATAGTAAATAAATTACCCGTTAGAAGTATTTAAGAATACTTATAATCAAGATAGTTGAATAGACAAACATATGATACAACCACAAACTTGCAGATAATAATAGTTTTTTAGGCTCGTACTCATGTAAAGTTATAATGGGGGGTATATATGATATGCAGATGATCGAATCTGAATCAGAGCTATTGTGTGGTTAAAATCATATCCCCAAAAAATGAAAGGTAATTTTAATTTCAATTTACAATAAGTTTTTTGCTTTAATAAATGACTTTATTGGGTCATTTTGTATATAAGTGTGGGTCATATGATGCTCAACTTTTATCTCAATTGCCTAGAAATAATTACTATAGTATTAAACTATAGATTTACCAATATTATCAAGTCTTCTAGACTTATCAGGACAATATGAAAATTGCACTTAATTATAAGCTAATAATTTGAGTGAATAATTTGTCAAAAGTCAAATTATAGATAGATAACAGGCTAACATAAGACCAATGTATTTAGACATCTATCAAAATTATAATTTATCGAAATTGCCCTCATATATTCCTTTAAATCTATTATAAATTACAATAGTTTCAACGACGACCTTTTAACTAATTTGCCTTAAGAGCACACGTAGCACAAAATTATATGAAGGATTTTTCTGATTCTTGAACAGAGATCCATTATGATTTTCAATACTTCGGTTCATCATACTAGACTTAGGATAACCTAATCGATCATACTAATTCTTTAGAATTTGATTATTGAACTACAGGTTCAATATAACATACTTACAACTTATGATATGAAAGTGAAATATAATCTTGTGAAGAGGCTCTTCTAGAGCTATCTATTTGTTTAACAATGCCTGGAATTGCAATATATACCCTTCATTATAAAACATATCTATAAGGTATCTATTCTTCCATAGGATAATGTGCATAATTGTACTATCTATTAAATATACTTCCAATTTTTTCTCCACAAATATTGCTCTTTGTATTGTGTCAATTAATACTCAAAGAAAAATAATAATAAGAGGACAATATATTGCAATATAAAACAATAAAATAATAAAAAAAGTATAATACAATTTGGTGAATGAATAAACAACTAAAAACTATATCAAAGAATTATCTAAATATATCTAAAAAACTAATAATAATAAACAAATACAATAATATTTAAGTTCAATTACTCTTTTTCGAAGTCCACATAAAAATTACTGATATTTAACAAAGTTATTTCCTCTACATGAATTACTTCCGTTTAGGAATATGCCATATTCTCAAATGAACCTAAAACTTGGGCTTATACTTATGGTATAACTCAACTAGATATTTTAGGAGTACGATAGGTACATCTCAAATAATAGACATGCTCTACATTCTGAGTTTACTCACTCATTATACCTCTCATCTTTTGGTGAGTATTTTTAAATGTTTTCCAATGAGTATGTTCATAGTCATTTATTGTTCTTACGTTATTCATATGTATCACACTTGTGATTAATACAATATTCACTTCATCATCAAGGGCATTGAACTCCAGTTTAGATAAATTTGTAATTTAAACATTTATATTCAAAATTAATATTTTGCGAAATTCTAATTACAATAAAATATGCATATTTATGTGAAAATTAAGTAGTTGACAATTTAAAATGTAACAAATCATTACCTGCTATATATAATTTTAAAGATATCATAAATCACTAGGTGTTTACACATAAATCTAAATATTGCTTTTATATATATCATATATATGCTTAACTATACGAACTAAATTTTTTTTAGGAGAGATATACAAGCAAAAATCTAAAATAATCTAGTATGTTTTACAATGAGGAAAAGGCAATTAAAAAAAATAAATTACAATTCAAATATATTATATATTCACATAAGAGATAGACTGAGTACTGTTTCGATATTTTGTTTGACTATATATGCCAAACTGAGTGTAAAGTTCATGACAAAAGAGTAAAAATTAGCATAAAACAGAATATTGTATTATTATTAAAGGTATCGATAAATAAAGATATTAACTAAAAATCAAAGACCCATAAAATTTTCACAAACTTGGTAACATGACATAAAGGAAGAACATGCCAAAAAATAAAAATTATCAGCCCAAATATATATATGAATATTCCATAAAGCATAAGAAAATTTTCAAGCACGGATGGTTAAAGTGGATTATGTAGTTACACAATAAAGAATTCTTTATGTAAAAATTTCATGGAAATATAGATCTTAATCACAGAATTATAGGAAAAAAATATGATAATAAGAGAATCAACTAATTAAATAATAATACCAAAAATGAAGAATTAAATCATCATCCATTCTAGGATTGTTATATAGATTTGTAACGTAAGATGTACAAATATTTATAAATGCTAAATAATAGCTTAGGATATTGTAAAAAGTAATAAACTACTACAAAAGTAGTTGTAGTTTAATTTTTTGTAATTCAATAGAAATAGTTTTATTTTTAAAACAATCCAATAGGATTTCAGTAATTTAGTCCTTGATTCAAATACAAAGTATATTCTTTCTTTTCTTTTTTTAAAGAAATATAATTATTCCATTTCAGGTGGCTATATGATATAATTGGTCTAATAGTTAGAGAAATGACAATAGGATCATTGTTTATTTTTAGCCATATGATAAACTCTTAATTATGAAATATGCATATCACTTCTAGGATCGTGCAAAACCACATAAGCATACGATTCTTCCAAAAATTAGAATTAGAATTTTACAATTTGGTATATGTATTACCCTTACAAAATACATTATATATGTATAACGAAAACCATTACACATGTCGTAGACTTCATTTTATCTATAGCTCTTGAAATTTATTTAGCAAATTTTTCTATTTTTTTATACTTGTATTTAAATTATTAGGGTGCCATAAATAATTTTATTAGCTTTTTGCACTTCTAGGATGCTATATGTGGCATTATTTGGTTATATAAGCATAGATTTCGAGGAATTATGTATTCATCTTTTAATATTAATACTTATATTGACTATGGCAAATCCACAATTTTAAAGTACAACATTCTTTTCGAGGAATTTGGAAAGCTATAGAATAAGTAATAAAACTTGAGCAATGACTCCAATTATGAGATATAATTCTTACAGCGACTAGCTACTACTCTTTATAAATAACTAATAATATCTAGGAATTTAAAGGGAATTAAAATCAACTAAGAGAAGGAGAGTATATCTCAACAGAAGTACCTCTTGATAATATCAAAGAATAATGACTAGAGACTCGTGCTAATAACGTATTGTAAACTAAATACAAAGTATAGAATAGAAAATGTACAAAAGTAAAAGAAGAAGATACAATAGAAATATCGAGAGAATTTTCTTAATATTCCATTTTTCTTCATGTACATAATACATACTCAATGACATATTTATAAGCTTACTACTATAAGTGCTAGAATACCAAAAGATTATATATAGGTGACAATGTAAAATACTACTAAATAGGATTTAAACGGGGTTGGGAAACCTAAAGATTATGAGTTATAGAATATGAACATCCATATATAAATTAATATATTTGTAATACTTTATAATATATTAATTATATGTTATATATATATTTTTAAAAAAATAAGGTATAGCTAATGATCTTAACTTATTACAGATTAAAAAAAAAACTTACTACTACCTACTCTTGTAACACCCCTTAGTTTAACCATATTGTCATGTACGGTCAAACTATGAAGTATTATTCTTTGTTCTTCCATATCTTTTATTTTGATAAAAAGGTGGACAATTTTGAACTTTGTAAAACCTTTAAACAAAAGCAGCTGCATAACATTTCTTGTTAAAAGTGTCTTTACAAAATGTACACTAAAAGAGGTTTTCACCAGTCTATTTTGCCATCAGCAGTAGTATTTACATTACATCAAAATATCTCAAAACAAAAATGTCACCCACAGGTCAAGCTCGTCTACATCTGTATGATCATGACGACAAAAAGGCAAGTCAGGTAACCAGCTAGTCAATACCAAAATGTGCCTCATCATCTGCATCACAAGACTAAAATGAGCTAAAACTCAGTAAGTAAAAACTATGCATGTTTATGAATGCTTTAAATCTTATAAAGTTCCCATTGTACTATTTTCTTTCTTAAATATTTGAGTTCATGCATTTTCCTTAAAAATTATTCTTAGTTGGGCCCCTTAGCACATTGCTTGTCCCGTAAGTCGATAGGCCGTGATAATATTGGGCGAAAACTCTGGCCAAGAGTAAAAATAAGGTGTGACCGTCATGTGAGGTTTTTTTTTGAAAACTCCTTCCCTCATCAAATGGGCATCGCACACCGCGCTAATATTGTCCCGCTTCAACGAGACACATTATAAGATCCGCAAATCCCGCTTCAACGGGAGAGTCTGCATCAACAGACTTACCTATCCAGCTCCAACAGACTAACAATTACCATTAAAACTTATCTTATAAAATTGGTACAATGGTACTCACTTTCAAATACTCTT
The DNA here is from genome assembly GCA_002914805.1 of Parasponia andersonii. Classification (NCBI taxonomy): domain Eukaryota; kingdom Viridiplantae; phylum Streptophyta; class Magnoliopsida; order Rosales; family Cannabaceae; genus Trema; species Trema andersonii. Next base: position 643,871 of record JXTB01000186.1, on the reverse strand, counting down.
ACAATAAAAGTCTCCATTTGCATGTAAAACGTGCCATATACATGCCATTTCATAACTTTCAGGAATAAGTAAGTTTCACATAAATACATCTTCCATATAGTTCTTGTGGTGCAGTTGTAAGTCTTTACTTACCTCGTGTCCTGAATAGGAATTGATAGTAGAAAGAGTCAATATCCTCTAGAGATTGGTATGCTAATCACCTGTCATAAATTACTATTATTCAAGATGCACATTTTATAAAAAGAATGCATTAAAATACTTGAACAAGACCGAAATCAGAATTTTCACAAGTTTAGGAAACTTAATCTTAAAATGACTCAGGAGTGTATAAATCACTTAAGGTACTTAGCAGCCAATGTCTAGCATTGAAAAACTATTCAAAAGTAGTAAAATATGAATGCTAGTTCATTAGCACAAAAATAATCCAAAATGACACCTAATTTTGTAAAACTAGTTCATTTGCTTCTAAATGGTACCATTTGATTTTAAAAATATTCAGACAGCACTTCTCCTATTTTTAGGACATTCTCACATGATTAAAATCATGGTTTAAGACTTGCAATAGTAATCAACAAACCAATTCCCACATATACACATCAAAGAGGATTATTTGGAACAACCTAAGTGTATTTGAATTCCTTTCAATTTTTTTTACAAAGTTTAAACGACTTTTACACTTATGTGTCATCATAACCAGCCATCAAATAAGTGTAATAACTAATAGATTCAATAAAATATATACTATAAGTTTAAGAAATCAGATTACAAATATGGAAAACTTAATCTACCACACATGAAAACACTTAAACCCATAAATAGCAATCTTTGGGGTCTTAGGTTTAACTTTAATTCTCTACCTAAATTTTATATTTCCAGTAATATATAAGAGTTCCTAGGATCATTATTTACCAAATAATTGCTTTGGTCTAAGGGCTAATACAAAAGAAATTAACTATAAGTTCAAAATCATATATAATGCTCACTTTAACTAATTTGAGCTTTTGTTGGATTTCTTGCCTTCTACCTCTACCAAACTAATTCTCTAAGCTTAAAATTAGATTTTTGGACTTAAGAAGACCTGAAGAAACCATTATTTAAGTGGGAACAAGCAGAGACTTGAAATTAAAGGACAAGACTTAGAAAGAAGAACTTAATAGAATTACCTTGACTAGTTTTGGTGTATCTTGCTTTTCAGGGCTCCAATTTGAGTTCTACCAATTAGAAACTCTTGGAAATGTTTGAAAGAAGTTGAGAGAAGTCAGAAAAAGCATTGGAGAGTTTCAGGTCGTGGCTGGAGAGAAAGGGAAAGCAAATGATCAGATTTGACCCAAAATCAACACTTAATGGCTAAGAAAAGGTATAACTTAAATTCTAAGGGGTATTTTGGGTATTTTACACATTAATTTCCATGTGTCTAGCTCTAAAACATCCTTACCATAGTTACCACATTATTGGTCATTCCTATACATCTAAGTGTTGCCAAAATTGGTGAATCCTACCTTAGAAAGTGAAAACTAGTCATACTTTGACTTATGATCCTATATGGCTAAGCTTATTGTAATTTGGTGGAACCTAACCCCATAACCAATCATTAAGCATTCAAATAAGTCAATTACACTCCAATTAACAACACAAACATAGTATTACTTTCATAATTATATTCTTTATTCTTTTAGCACACCGAGCTCTCTCTCTCTGATGGTATTGAATCTTTATACTGCATTGGGACACTTCGACAATCATTAGTGTAATAACATATATGTAAATACACATAATATAATGAATGAGCATGCTACTATTAACGACTTCTAGATGCCTAATATGCAATTAGAAAATATTTATTATTGGCTTAATATGCATGTGAGAATCTTGGGCACCACAACTCTTCACCCCACCCTATTAGGGATAATAGATTTTTACACTAACCTCCGACGTGATTCGAATCTAAAACCGAAATCTTAAATAGTGGGTACTCTTATCACTTAACGGCCAACCCATTTCCTCGCTTAATTACACGTTATATAAATTGCGTATTGCATCAATTGACTGGACTTCTTGGAACAAAATGGCTAGCTAAATATTATATATTCGCACGTGGCTCTCATTAATATAGACTCTTTATGCAGTATTGCGCATTGCAAGGATGCATGATAATCAAGACTATTGATTTCTTTATTCTCTAATTATGATTAAGTCAATGTCATGGACATTAATCTAGACAGCCATGGATATGTGGTCGACATTGATGAGCAGTGATGAGTCCCAAAAAAAGTCAAAAACTATTTTATTTATATATATAACGTAACGATCAGTTTAATATATTAATTTCATATTATGATAGACAAAGATTCTATAACTCCCAAAAAATCTTTGATTTATTCTATATAGTAATAGAGAATTAATACCATGGACACTCAAAAGTTCCTCTATATAAAGTTTCACACTAGTTCTTTCCCTCCAAGCCATACAGTAACAGTTCTCAGCTCTCTCTTCCATAGAAACTTTTGATCATTATGGTGAAGAATCCAATGATCTCCAAGGGTCACAAGAAGATTGAAATGGTTAAAATACAAAACAAAAATAATCTACAGGTTACATTCTCCAAAAGACGATCGGGACTCTTCAAGAAAGCTAGTGAGCTTTGCACACTATGTGGGGTTGAAATTGCCATAATTGCCTTCTCACCGGCCGAAAAGCCTTTCTCTTTTGGCCACACCGAATTCGGCGCCATCGTCAACCGCTTTCTCACCAACCAAAATCACTACTCTTCCTTGTCTTCCAATATTAGTAGTACTAGTACTACTAATAGTTATGGCCAACTTCATCAAAATTCTGATCATGTTGTTCATGAGCTCAATGCGCAACTTTCTCGGCTTCTTAGCGAATTGGAAGCCGAGAAAAAGAAGGGACGAGAGCTTGACGAGATGAGAAAAGCTGGCCAGAGAATGTGGTGGTGGGAATCCGCCATTGATGAGCTTATGAGCTTGGATGAGCTCAAGCAGTTTAAGGCATCATTGGAGGAGCTCAAGAATAATGTGGTTCTAACAAGACAAGCGCACACAATGCTGAACAATGTGTTTGAGGTCAAACCTAATGATTTTTCCACAAATAAGTTCTACAATTTTGGTTCTGGACATGGAGTTTTCTGAATTTTAAGCGGTTATGAGCTTCATTAGCACTTTAATGAATAATGATAATTGTTACAATATTTTATTGATAATTAGATTAATGTTCTCTAGTATTGATAAGAAATGGCTTTTTTTTTTACATATTTAATAATTAGCCCTTTTTTAGTACATCTATTTTGTGTATAATATATCAATTTTAATACTGATATATACATATGATGTACATTATAAAATGAATACCCATTTTTAGGTATACTTTTTAGATATGAAATTTATACCTACATGTCGTATAAAACGGGTATGAAGCTATTAAAGATATAAATGTGTATCTATGTCAAATATGTTTCAGAAAATTGGTGTTTATCAACTCTTCGTCTCAAAATCGGCTATTTGGTTAGGAAGCCCTTTTTCTGGGTTGGATTACATTTTGGGCTTCCTGAAACTAATCAAATCCCCAATCACTATGCTGGTCCACTACCAATAGTTGTGATATAACCCGGTGTTTAGGAGAATAGTTGAATTTTTTTGCGTCTTTACAAAAATATCCACATCTTTTTACTGTCTTTGAAAGGACGTCTTTTTAATGTTTTAGTTTATATCTAAGTAAATCAATTAATATGTTAACTTAGTCAGATATTCAATAAATCAATTAATACATTATGCATAAACTACAAGATTTAAAAAGCAAAATTGTGTCCAAAACAGGCGCGTACCCAATTTTTATTTACAAGCCCATAGTGTGAGTTGTATAAAACATATAATTATATATAGAGTGTATTGCTTCTTTTTCTTTTTGTTTTTGGCTGATGTGATATAAAATTGGTTTTTCTTTTATAAGAAAGGACATTTCCACTTGAAGAATTCTACTGGCCTAATTTATTTTCACAAAATTATGTGGCCATGGCGTGGTGCAAATGAAGTCCTCATGAAGTGAAAATATCCAAAGAATTATGAATATGCCGTCATCGGGTTCTAGAAACCACGATTCCATAAATCAAAGTAAAAAAAAAACAAAAAAACAGTGTATACAAATTGGTCACCAACACCGTCTCATCCTCCAATTATTCTATAATTTACGGAATTATCAGTTGTCCTATTCTATGGATTATTCTTTTTTTTTTTCCCCCAGAAAAGTCAACCCTGAAATAGAAGTAATAATGCTTCACATCACCTTTTTTATTTCCACCTAAAAAATAGTAGAGTAGTTCACATCCGATTGGTTGATTAATTTTAATGTACTACTTGTGCGATGATATTGATCATGATATTGAACTTTATTTTTTTTCTTTTGAGGAAATGATATTGAACTTTTCAAGTATTTATTTAGTGATTATATCTTCTCATCCATAATTATCACATCAGCAGCTGGTAATTCACAAAGCAAATGCATGAAAATTATAAGTTGTGTCATTATTTTGCTGTTGTATATCAGAGCATCACGTATATGCTACCTCGTTTCGGAAAACCAACAATTTTACATATCACATCACCGTTGAGCAATATCATCGCCTCTATTGACTAGTAAGACGATCAAGAATGTACATGGCTGTAAACTATTCGACAATTAATGAGTACTGCAATCCTCCAATAAAAATACTCGAGCTTAACACGTGAGCATAAGGTTTAATGACTGCAACCTCAAAAGCGAACACCAATAAAACTACTCGAGCTTAAGGGTTAATGACTGCAATCTTAGAAAATACTTGAGCATCGTTAGCAGCAGCAGATATTTTTTTTTAATTTATAATAAATGAAGGTCATTAATTAAGTTTCATTTTTAAAAAAAAAGAAAAGAAAAAAATTGAATGACTGCAGCTTATAAGTGAGAGGTCATACTTGCAAATTCAAGGCATCATAATATATGCAAGAGCGAAAGTTCAAGGGTGGGTACGCATTTGAGAGATCAGCATCGTACATTTACACGTGAGAGTAACTCGGTACTACTATCCTATCAAGTAACTAAATAAGATCCCTAAGTGTCAGTACATTAACCTCAATCACGCTCCATGTGAGTTAAGAACATGAATTAACGCGCATGATTTGAAAATTCTTAAAGATCGATTAAGTAACTCAACATAAGCTAAGCGACGTAAGTGGGCACATTTGAAATAGTAGGAAGAAATGGCTAACTGCCATGATCTTCGGCCATGTACTTCCACGAAGGTAGCAAAGCACTCTACACTACACCCATTGCTCACGTCCTTCCACTAAGATAACAGAGCGCTTCATTACTCAGCCTAATCTGAGATAAGCGTGGGGCATGTTTTCGCAACATTCACTAGATGTCGTATATATATAAATACTTTGTTCAATATGATAAAGGTAAGTCTCTAAAGCTTGCAAACACTCTGCCAAAATTATTGTTCGTTACATACTTAAGCATCAGAGATGCTTCGACTGACACCATACTAGTGTCCCAAGCTCTTCACCATTTTGTAAGTACAGGGAGCGATCTGAGTTCAGCTACTTCGGTGATGATATATGTTATCTAAAATTGACGTCAATAGTGTATGTAATATATATTTTTTCTATTTATGAATTAGTGTAGTAGGTTAAAAAAGCAATTTTACTAAAATACTAACAGTAAATTAGTGTAGTAGGTTAACAAATTAGTTACTTAAGTACTAACTTAAAAAAAGGGATTCATCATGCATATACAAATTGGTCATACATATTGTCTCATTCAACAATTATTCTATAATTTTCGGATTTATCTGTTGTCCATATTCAATGTATTATTCTATTTTTTTTTAATTTTTTTTAAAATAGAAAATTTACCCCGGAAATAGAAGTAATAATGCTTCACATCACTTTTTTTTTTTCTTTTTCCACCTAAAGAAAGAGTTGAGTAGTTCTCATCCGATTGGTTGATTAATTTAATGTACTACTTGTGAGAATATTCATCATGGTATTGAACTTTTCAAGCAAGGATTTATCCATAATTATCACATCAGCAGGAGTAATGCACAAAGCAAATGCATGAAAAGTATAAATATATATATATGTATTTATATTTTTTATTTATGAATTAGTGTAGTAGGTTAACAAAGCAAAGTTACTAAAACACTTACTGTAAATTAGTGTAGTAGGTTAAGAAATTAGTTACTAAAGTACTAAATAAAAAAAGAAAGGGACATTCATCATGCAATGCAGGCATGCAACTGTTTGTAATTTTCCTATATGCTCAATGCATAAAATAGTATACAAATTTTTAAGAGAGTTTTTTATATTATATATAGCTGAAAATTCACTCGTATTGTCACTCGAGAAAAAAGGAAAGTTGGAAATTAAAATAAGCTTCCAAAAAGATTAAAAATATAGAAAATGGTAATAAACAAGAACAACAAGCAGAAAAAAAAAAAAAAAGGAAAAAAGGAAAAAGGAAAAGTCTTACACGTGCAAATAAGCATCAAATTTCCACAAACCAATCAAACAAAAACGATGGAGCCCGGATACTAACAAAAAGCTGAGATGGCATTCTCGTCGTTACGCAATCAGAGGTGGGTCACGTTAGTTATTTATGCGGGCCCCACTCTTTTAATCTTGGCCAAGAAAACAAACACCAATGGATAAGTGGAAGTGGGACCCACCTGACGTGGTTGGTCGGTCATACTGGCCTGGTCTGGCCCTTAGTGAGTGCGCACAAGTTTTTTGGGCACAGCTGGCAAGTGGGTTGGAGCCTCCTCAACAGGTCTCGGATGGATCAAACCTATGTCGTCGCTGTGACCCAATCCGTGCGTGCAAAGACTCCACTAAACGACAAAACCTCCGAATATTTACTTTTATACTTTTTATTTTCGTTTAAATTTGTTTTAAAATATTTATATTATTTTTATCTGTTTATATTTTACAGTTTTTTAAACGACTCGGATGCTGATTTGCTGGCAAGGACAGTACGTGCGCAGTGTGATCCAGCTCAAACCAAACTTCAGTAATATAAAATGGAGACTTGATTCTCTGCTTTCCTGCTCATGAAAACCACTCAAAGGCCGCCAACCAATTGGGCCCCTCGGTGTTTCTTATGAAATGTTTCAAAAATTTGTTCCCGGAAACATTGGCAATGTTTTATATATATATATATATATATATATATGTACATTGGCAATGTTTTATATATATATATATGTGATTTAATATAGTTTTTTTTTTTAGACCAAATATAGTTTTTGGGTTTTGGCTAAGAAAAAAGCTTGATATTTTGGCAATAATCATAGGTAGCCGTAGCTACTAGCCGTTACGGGAAGCATTTTCATATATGGAAATAGATAAAGAAGGAATGGACGTATTCAATGTAATGATTTGACTACCATACAAGGATTTGGGACCAAATTCATTGACATCGTATTTATTGATTTTCTTATTCTTACATTCTTCGGTTGGTAACATGCAATACCAATAAAGAAAAAAAATTTTCAATTTTTGCGTACACTTTATCAAATACATGCACTCCATTTGTATTACTTTCCCCTTTACTCAAACATCAACATTAAATTGTTTGTGACACTGGTACATTACAATCTAAACTTTTCCCCACATTTTATATCGACTACAGACAATTCTTAACTCATATACCTGAAATATTACTTTATTAGAAAAAAAATAACTAAATATTATGACAAATTTATGTGGATCTATAATTTAAATGATGGGATTTAATACGTGGCAATTATTTTTTCGGAAAAAACATAGGTTAAATTCTTACACATTATATCGCATCGCATCACATCAATAATTTCACAAATAATATGTCAAAATGTGTAGTATTAGTTTGACATGTAAATATTGGTAATCTATGAAAACGATGTAATTATTGCTTCCTATCCTCGTTAATCTTAATTTAGTTAAAAATTTATAAATGTTTTCCTCATTGGCAAGAAAAATTCGAAAAAGGAAACAAGTTAAAAATAAAAAACTAAAAAGGAAAACAAGTTAATATTAAAAAACAGAAAAGGAAATAGAAGAAAAGAGAGAAAAAAAAAAAATGGAAGGGTGAGCTCATTGACAGCTGACTAGTATTGGACCCATTAAAACATTGCTCATTGTCCAAATTGACCCAGCTGTACGTAATACAGCCTGTTGCCGCTTGGTATCTCAATCAAATACTACCATGTAACACTATTCTCCTTCGTCCTCCATAGCCATAAGCCATAATCCAGTCTGTATATCTTTCTATCTCCGTCTCTCTTCGTTTTCGGCAACTCTTCAGTCCCCACCCCACCCCCCCCCCTGGCCTTTACTTCCCTTATATGAGAAATGTTTCTCTCGTCAAAATCCATTTGAAAAGAGAAGCGAAAATCAAACTATATCACCCCAAAATCCACTACTTGTTTTTACTTTACTCCTCCACTCCTATAATGGATCCGTGTCCTTTCGTCCGGATCCTCATCAGAGACTTAGCCCTCAAGTTTCCGGTCGCTTCGAAGCCGTCCTTCTCGGGCGTCCACCCTTCGACCTCGCCGTGCTTCTGCAAGATCAAACTCAAGAACTTCCCTATACAGTTCGCTACCATACCTTTAGTCCCACAAGGCAGTAGTGGTAGTAGCGCTCCGAACCCAGATGCCAATTCTCACTCCTTAGCCGCCTGCTTCAATTTGGACAAGACCCACATCGAGAGTTTTACAGGGAAGCCTCCCGTTTTGAAGATTTCGGTCTATACGGGTTGTAGGGGGACCTCTTGTGGGTTAAACGCCGCGAAGTTGGTCGGTAAGGTTTCTGTGCCGTTGGATCTGAGGTCGGCAGAATCCAGGCCGTACGTTTTTCATAACGGATGGGTTGCTATGGGGGGTGGCACGAAAGGGTCGTCATCGTCGCAGTTGTATTTGTGCGTTCGTGCCGAGCCCGACCCGAGATTCGTTTTCCGGTTCGATGGAGAACCCGAGTGCAGTCCACAAGTTTTTCAGGTCCAAGGGAATGTTAAACAGCCCGTCTTCACTTGCAAATTCGGGTTCAGAAGCTCTAGCGATCTGAAAAACAGGTTCGTGGCTTTTTCTTTCTCGTGATCGTTTATTGCTAGTTCAATCCGTTTTGTTATCTGGGTACAAAAAATTTGCACCGAAAAAAAAAACGCTGAGTCAAAAAAAGTTGCAGAGTATTGTCAACTTTAAAAAATAAAGTATTAAGATAGAATTTAGTAAAAACAATTGAACCAAGGCAATTGAACTCGTTCTGTGCTCTAATCTTTTTCTCTTTGTTATATTTGCAGTTCAATCTCTGAACCAAGCACTTCGAGGAGTTGGCTACCATCTCTGAAGACCCACAAGGACCATAATGCCAAGGAGCGTAAGGGATGGTCTATTACCATCCACGACCTCTCAGGCTCGCCCGTGGCGGTTGCCTCAATGGTCACACCTTTCGTGGCCTCTCCCGGCTCGGACCGGGTCAGCAGGTCCAACCCAGGCGCATGGCTGATTCTTCGGCCAGGCGAGGGCACGTGGAAGCCTTGGGGCCGCCTCGAGGCTTGGCGCGAGCGCGGTGGTTCTGACTCAATCGGGTACAAGTTCGAGCTCCAGAGCGATACCGCCACTCCCGCCACGCTCGCTTGCTCTGCCGTGAGCGCCAAAACCGGGGGAAAGTTCACCATCGACGTCACCTCGAGCGTCTCTCCGGTGAACAGTACTCACAGCAGCTTCGATTTCGGGTCTGGGTCTAGGCCTGGATCTAGGTCCGGTTCGGGATCCGGGTCTGATTTCGGGTTTGCCCTCCCGGCTCAGCTGTCGTACAGAGGGTTTGTGATGTCGTCGACGGTGGAGGGTTTGGGGGGGCAGCGGAGCAAGCCGGAGGTAGAGGTGGGCGTGCAGCACGTGACATGCGCGGAGGACGCGGCTGCGTTCGTGGCGTTGGCCGCAGCCATGGATCTGAGCATGGATGCTTGCCGGTTGTTTTCGCAGAAGCTCCCAAAGGAACTGAGGCAGTAGAGTGTCGTTTTTGGGGAATTGTCGTTTGGTGATTTTGGTTGTCGTTTTTGGACGAGGGGAATTTTTTAGGGTAGGTGCATTGGATTCTTTTTGGTGATAGTGACTAACAGCAATTTTTTAGCTGGAATATTTATTTTTCTTTTTTTTTTCCTCTTTTAAAAGAGCACATTGTACAGAGAGGAATGAGTACGAAGGAAGATTTTCTATAGTTTTATTTATTTTTTCTTTTCTTGTGATTTGTGTATTTTGTCAATAAATATCATTTTTATATTTAATGATTTTGCGACCTATGCCTTGCTGGAATTTGTTGTGAAGCTAAAAGCTGAGTATCCTATGTTGGCAGAAATGTTAAAATAATCAAATAAATAATGCAATGGATGACTATCTGACATAGCCGCACTCATTTTAGACTTTAGTCCAGCTGGTATTTAATTGGACGTTCAGGAATTTCATCATTTCATGTATAGAAGACAAATAATAATTTATTTGTAAAAAGAATTTCTATTGACAGTTTTTTTAAATATTAAGTTAATTGAAAAAAAAATATTTTTTTTTCTTTGGAATCTGATAAAAAAGAATAATGTTTTTTTAGGGTAAAAGAATTATGTAACAGTTAATGTCAAAAAAAAAATTTACGTAGTCAATTAGACAATGAAAAACAGTGTAGCAAATATTCTGTTTTTTGTTTTTATATTTTGTGGTCATGTTATATAAGAGCATCGGTATTTTTTATTGAAACTTATTGTAAATAGAATTAAAAGAAAAGAAATAATTTATCACAAATAAATTTAATATATCATTTATCAATTAGTCCACGACAACTATTTATTATGTTAATATTAAAAATTTGATAAATTCGTTAGATTACCAATGTTATCTTTTGAAATCTCACTATTTAGCTAAATTATATATTTTCTTATAATTGGTTGAGCAGGTCACAAGGGGGCACATTATCCGACGCGTGTCCAGAGTAACCATTTAAAAGCCACGCTAGTCACACGTGATACCGCATGGGCCCATTGGCTGTCCGAAGCCAGGGCCGAATCCATCCCAGACCCTGGATAGTTCGGCCCAATCCAGTTCTTGTCTCGACAGTTGGGGGTTAGAACCCTTGAGGGTCTTCTACCAGAAGACCACGGGAGGCAACGCGCTGCTCTAGACCCAGACAAGGCATTTAATGCGATCCTGGGTAGACGTGCACATTGGGCAAACTGCCCTGATAAAACGACAGTTTGTCAAAGTCTCGCCCCTGACATGCCCGAGTCGTAGGGGACAGCGAAAAGCAGGCCATGATGATGCAAGGGAAACTATGGTAATCACGGCCTGTGATCTTTGGAGTAAGTTATGATAAGAAAAGGTACTCAATCCTGAGATTGAGAGCCAGAAAAAGTCCCCAGTTCCAGGATTATGTATATAAACTTCGCTTCTCTCTTGAAAAAGGGAGAGATTGATATAGACATATAGAAAGAAAAACTAAATCTTTGCTTTTCAGCCTCAGGGATAAACAACTGATTTAAACATCAGAGAGTTTTTGCAGGTGGCCACCCCCGCCTCTCCGACCCGACTTGAAGTAAAAAACACGCTGGGATAACAAGGATATGTGGACAGTTGGAAAATACAACGTCAGCAGTTCAGAGACACGTGGACAGCTGATAAGAATCGATCCAACAGTCAGAAAGAATTATGTAACAGTTAATGTCAAAAAAAAAAAATTTACGTAGTAATTAGACAAATGAAGAACAACGTAGCAAATATTATGTTTTTTGTTTTTATATTTTTTTAAAAAATATTAAGTTTATTGAAAAAAAATATTTTTTCCTTCTTTGGTATCTGAAAAAAAGAATAATGTTTTTTTGAGAGTTAGAAAGAATTACATAACAGTTAATGTCAAGAAAAAAATTACGTAGCAATTAGACAATGAAAGACAGTGTAGCAAATATTCTGATTTTTGTTTTTATATTTGTGGTCATGTTATATAAGAGCGTCAGTATTTTTTATCGAAACTTATTGTAAATAGAATTAAAAGAAAAGAAATAATTTATCACGAATAAATTTAATATATCATTTATCAATTAGTTCACGACAACTATTTATTACGTTAATATTAAAAATTTGATAAATTGGTTTGATTATCAATGTTATCTTTTGAAATCTCACGGCTAAATTATATACTTTCTTAAAAATTAAAACATTTAATTGTTGCGTTGAAAAAGTAAATTCAAATTTAATGATTAAAAGCAAAGATTCAAAGACTAATAAGTTAATAACAGGATTGTTTATGTACACTTAAAATTTGAATTTTAGGGGTGTCAACGAAAATATATTTTTATTTAAATGACGTAAAAAAGATCGCTACTATTTTGGTTTCTTTAGTAGGAGCTTTTCTTAAAAGAAAAAGAAAACAAAAAAGAAAACAAAAAAGCATGTGAGTGAACTGTGAAGTGCCAAAACGACAAAGGATGTGTCGTTTGAGAAAAACGACAGAGAAAAAGAAATGGACAAATCGGCACTTGTCTTTGACTACATCGAAACTACACCTTCTCGTGGCTGATGATCGATCTCTGAAGTCTGAATCTGAATCTGAATCTGACCCAGTTCTGGTCTCCAATCCAAACACCGAAAAATGAAGCCGTTGAGCTTGTGGTTAATGGTAGTGGGCTCACTCCGTCTGGCCTCCGTTTGGTTCGGCTTCTTCGACATTTGGGCTCTCCGACTCGCCGTTTTCTCCCAAACCCAAAGTATGCCCTCATTCACCACTTCTAGTTTTTTCTTTAATTTTTTTATTTTGTTTTAAATTTGAATATTCTATTTACTTACTAATCTGTGAAAAATCTCAAGCCTGCTCTCACTTTGTTCTGCGCAAACAGTTTAAATGGTTATGTAATTAGGAGATTCCCATTAAAATGGGCTAAGTTACTCGAACCAAATTGGTAGATTCGAATTCTGCATATTCTTTATGTTCCATTCCATTTTGATGCCAAAACAACTAGTAGATACATGTTAATTAGGTAGAGTTTGTTATGACATAAACATATATATATATATATATATATATATATATGTGTGTGTGTGTGTGTGTGTGTGTGTTTGTGGTTTCTTACATCTACTTTTATCTTGTTAACAGTGACTGAAGTTCACGGTAGAACATTTGGTGTGTGGACTCTTCTAACTTGCACACTCTGCTTTCTGTGTGCATTCAACCTTGAAAACAAGCCGCTTTACTTGGCTACCTTTTTATCATTCATTTACGCACTTGGTCATTTCTTAACTGAATACCTTGTGTACCACACCATGGCCGTTGCCAACCTCTCAACCGTCGGTTTTTTTGCAGGTACGAAGTTTTATGCGTCTTGTTCTTTCATTACAGTTTGCTCTTTTTACAGGTAGTGACTATTTTAATCTTGAAGAGAGAATGGTCTGTTCTGTTCCCTTGTAATGACTGTTTTGTTGCTTATTTCTCGAACTAAAGAGAGTCTACAACATGTGCACTACTTGCCTTATAATCACTATATGTTGTATCTGTCTGTGATTTGATCAGGCACATCTATAGTATGGATGCTTCTGCAATGGAATTCACATCAGCCTCGAGTTGCCTTGAAAGCGGAGTAAATTGTTGGAAGACAAAGCTTCTTGTTAATCTTCTCCCTTTGATGTTTTTAAACTCTCTTTTAACTCGTAGTTTTATTTCTGATTTATTGGCTCCTCTGTTACCAAACTTTGCTGCAACTTTGGAATTTCTAATTGACATGTTTAGTATGTTTAGCTAGCTCATTTTTGTGACTATATAGCATATGGTAATCCTAGTGTATGCCATTACATTGATCTGAAACCATTACACGATTTTTCTCGGTTCCGAGTGCTGTTGGAAAGTCCTCCTTTCAAGTTTCTAGGGAAGCCGGTTGATGATCCATGTGGGCTAAACTCTGGCCAGTTGTGCTCGTCCCTTGCAGCCTACGCCGTTATGAAACCGGCAGAAGCCGGTCATGGGTTCGTGTCATTCTATCAGCACCTTTCATCTGAGCAATTTTCTTAGATTGCCTGGCTGTACAGTTTACACCATGCAACCATTTGTTGAGAGATGCCTCCACTTTGTTTACATGCACATATATATTTGTATGACCAATTCTCAACTTTGTCGAGTGGCACTGTTATACCTTATTTAACGGAGTCTTTGGTTTGAAGTTGGGACAAAATGTCGATAGTGATTTTACTCAGAGGATCATTAACTCAATAGGAGGTCAAAACTAATTTTTGAAAAACTCAACGTGCTCTTTACAACAAAAATAAAATTTCGGGGCAATTGCCCTCTCTTCCCTGTGTGGCTCCGCCCTTATTTATAAAATAAAACTCATTTTTTAGACCAAATTTTGATGGAAAAAAAATCACGTCCTGGTTCTGGGCTATGCATCACGTACTTTGTTTCTAGGTCCTCTCTTGCCAGAGAGCTTGAAGAAGTGCATAAGGTTAATTTGGGATGGAAAATTACATTGCAAAGAGATACGAAAGATCTAGAAGAAAACTTGCAAAAGAAAGAACCACTCCTAATACTGCCTCAACCTTAACATTCAGAAATTGGAGCTAGAAAATTGATGGGGTATGTAGCAATAACAAATTTAATCTATATAAGAGAGAAGTCAAAATTTGGGTCACTGTTTAATCAGTGAGTTTGGAAAACGCCTTTCGAACTCTGAAGAATAATTCCATTTAAACATAGGATTTCAGGCCCTATACTATTGAGTAACAAACCTTACCAATACCACCAATCGATAGAAACAGTTGTAGAAAAAGAGAGCCAAATATAAGGTAGAAACTGGAATTAATAGTTATACAGATGCCAACGTTTACCTGAAACGTTGATTCTATGGCCACAGAGCTTCACACGGTTAAGCTACAAAAGAAAAAGGAAAAAAGAAACAATCCAGGAAAAAGACGGGTTAATCTATCGTGCTTTGAGCATCGAAAGAAAAACATCAAGTGTGAGACCTTGGATGGACATGAAAAGACCCAAAGCCTTATAATCTAAATTATCGTTCGGCTGCAACCTCTTCTTCATTCTCAATGCCTTGTGATTCCATGTCTGGTAATGTATCCAGATCCGTACGAACCTCGTTCAACTCTTGGGTGATCTGGGTATCTAAAGAATCTATAGGGTCATGTTGAACAGCTTCCTCTATCCCACCTGCGGAGTCTGAACCCCCCTCTGTTCCATTAGAGTCACTTTTGCTGTCTGACTTCTCATTCTGAATAGCACCAGTATTCTCCTTTGTTGTCGAAGGAGTGGTAACATCCTCTACTTGATCTCTTTCATCAGGTCTTAATATCTTTCCCGAAACATCAGTCTCTGGGTTCTTGGAGGATTCAGATAATTCTTTAGATGCTTCATCTGCATTTTCAGTTTTTGTGGCATCTGTGGAATTAAAATCAACTTTGTTGTCCTCGGAACCAATGGTTGAGTTATCTGTCTGTTTCAGTGATGAAATTTCTTCTCTTTTGCTCTCCCTGGTGGATGGACCATCTAGAGTTTTGGTATGAGCGTGGTCTGAATTAGATGCAGGCTCCCTGTCATTCTTCTGGGAAGAGTCAGATGCTTCATTTCCCGTTTCTGCTTTCTTCTGCTCAGAAGAGTCGGATATTTCACTTCTTGTTTCTGTTGAGCTATTGATCACATCCGTACTCATGGTTGGGTGATTGGTTGCTTCCGTACTCACTGCAGCAGAGCTATTGTTAGCTTCTGTACTCACCTGCACCGGGTTATTGCCTGCTTCTGGTTGATCATTGGATTGCGTAGTCACTGAAACTTGGCTGTCTGCAGAGTTTGATGAATTAGTACCATCCACCTTCTGTGCAAGAGAAACCACACCCAAAGAAGTATGATTCTCAGCAGTTTTACCTTCCCCAACCGTTGATCCTGAATTGCTTTCAATCTTGTTAACATTCTGTGTGTTAATAGAGTTGTCCTCTTGTTCAAAATTATTTCTTTCTGTGTTCTCATTTGAGTTTTCTGAACTTATTTTCTCAGATCTTGTGCTTATAACATCGGTATCATGGGCCACTTCACTGGATGCATCATCCCTAATGTAATGTTCCTCTCGTGCCTCGTGATCATTCTGATCACCTCCATCATTATCTTGATCCTCAGATGAATTCTCATTTTCTAATCTATCCTCATTCTCTTCATTGTCATTTGTTTTGCTCTCATCACCACTCTCCTCTTCTCGTTCTTTCTCTTCATCTATAAACTCTTCATTATGATTTTCTTCATCATCTTTTGTCTCTTGTTCATTTTCATCTATCTCGTCGTCTCCACCTCCTCTTCCATTATCTTCAGCCTCTTCATTCTTGTTTTCTTCTGCCTCCTCGTTCTTGTTTTCTTCCTCCTCCTGTTCTTGTGAGTCATTCTTGTCTCCTTCTTCTTCTCGCTCTACTTTGTGCTGTTCTTCCTCTACTGGTGTTTCTTCTTCCTCTTCTTCCTCACGAGGATGAAGGTCCTTCCTTCCAAGTTTGGGAATCTCACTATCACTTACCCTCCTGATTGAGGTCTTTGCATCGTTCTCGTCAAATTCTTTCTTCTTATCATGGGAATGCTTGACCTGGTAGATTAACCAAAAGCAAACCCCAATAAGCAGACAAATCTGCAGGGCATGCTTCGCCCTGATGCCTTTGGATCTTTGGTTTCTACTAGGCAACCGCTTTAACATGATGTACTCCTGTAGCTTATGTCCTTATTCCTTACCTTCAATTCTCTCAATTGATCTATGAACTATCAGAAGCCTGCCCTAATCCAAAACGTAACATATCATTCATTCAATTCGACCCCAAAAAAAAAAAAAAAAAAACCATTCAATCAATTCGACCCAAAAAAAAAAAAACCATCTAATTTTAGTACAAATTAAGGCTGAAAAGGAAACAGAAAACAAAACAAGACATACACAAACCATGCCTGCAATTCTAGTGTATCATCTCATTGAATCTCACAGTGATCCAAGTGGAATGCATATAGTAGATTCTTTCGTATTCCAAATTTCATATATTTTTGTCACCTGTTCCAGATAGCTGAATACATCTTCCAAAAGCATCTTAGCACGAGAAGTATAAAACATATATGTATATATATTTCAATAAGTTTCAAAGGGAAGTGCAATTTTCTTATTATCTAAAGTAAAAACTCATAATGGGAAAGTTCATGAGAACAAGAAAACAAAGTTGAACTAAAATTTTAATAGAAAACCCAACTAGGATTAGAATTAAATCCACAAATAAAACCTAGAATCATACCCAAACCACTTCCACTTCCCTAAAAGATTAACTAAAAAAAAAAACCCAGACCCATGCACACATTCAAAAAATCGAAGCCCATTTATCAAAATAGTGAATTGAAAGTAGAAAACCAATCTAGAGTAGCAATAAAAACCTACAAATGAATCTCTCAAAAACTAATTACAGTAAACATACACGAGGAGAATTTAGCCTAATAGATAGAATGAAACCCTAATAAAGAGAGAGGAAGATGATAAGGAAGCTACTGGAGAAGGTGGGCAGAATCCAGTACCTGAAAATGTCTTCTGTAAGAAGAAGAGGCCGGAAACCAGGCTCCGAGGAAATATTCTGGTCGTCAAAGAGGTTTCTTGTGGCTGAGTCCGTGAGAGAGAGACTGATACAGTATTTTTTTTTTTCCCTTTTCCTTAATACCTATATATATATTTATTTATTTACAACTTGAATTTATTCCCTATAATAATTATTAAACTTTTTGTTGGACTTAGCACCAAAAATGGAACAACACTATTAATTTTTTTGTGAAAAAAAAGGATAGAACTTTGGATTAAAACTGTGATAATCAATACTCCAAAAAAAAAAAAAGTTGTGATAATTAAAATGAATGATTTCATGGAATTACTTATTGATGATAAAAGCCTACCCTGTGAGCAATCCAACCGTCACATTAATGAATCTGTTGAAGAAAATGAGTAATTAAAGAAAGAAAAGAACTTTGGATCAAAATTGTGAAAACCGAATGAATTATTTCATGGAATTAATTAATGAAAAATTAAGGGGTTATCAAATGTGAGACAAGTCTACTCTTTAGCTATTCAAAAAAATGAAAAAAAAAAATTAAATTGACCTCTAAAAATATATACATAATTAAATTGATCAGGAAACTTTCCCTTGTGTCTTATTTTACACGCAATTCTTTTTCAATTAAAGTTGATGTACACTAGGTCTTTGGTTTATCAAAAAACTGATTATTCTAAATAAATTCAAAATAGAAAAAGATAATTTCCTCAAAATTAACGGGTTTAATTATGATTTAGCACCTGAAGGATCTCAAAACTTATAAAATTAAGAAGAGAGATAAGGAAGTAAAATAATAACCCTTGGAGCAATTTTATAAAAACCATAATTTTTAAAAAGTGACCTAATATGTGGTCGCAAGTTTACTTAAATCGTAACCACACTTTTTCCAATGGGAGAGTCCCGAATTCAATCCATATTTTCCAAAATAAAAGTAAAAAAAAAATGAAAAAGAAAAAAAAGTGACCTAATATTTCTAAAAACAAAAAAGTGATCTAATATGACTTCCAAACTTTTATATTGCAATATTAAACAAGTAGAATCTTTTTTTTTTCGTTGTTTAAAATGATACTTGCGATTTTGGGGAACCTTTTTACTTATGGCCATTTGATCAAGTGATTTATCTAATATTCGAGAGTGACACTCTTATTCTTTTTTNATATATGTGACATATGACTGTTAAGTTGCAGAAAGCATGTTTCTATTGATCTCTTAATCAAAGCCAATAGATGAAACTTAAATTTGATTTACTATGGAGGAGCACCATGTTCCCTTTTATACCTGAATATTTCCTTTTTGTACCTTGATCAAGACCAGCTATACAATACTTAGATTTGTAGAATACCAACTCCCAACATATCCACATGCACTCTTGTCATGGTCCCTAAAGCTTAATGCATCCGAAAAATATTTATTATGGCTTTATGGACGAATCCAATAACTTTTTCCAGCCAACGTATTGATGTATTCTGTTATTGAGTCGAGCCTTGGATTTGTTATCTGTTTCCTCCTATTCCAAAAGACCCAACTCAAAATAAGTAGGCACATAGGTGTGAAGTTGCATCTGCCTTAGCCACCAGAAAATCTTTTGACATTATTTTAGTACCTTACATAAAACTATCCTCATAGTAATCGTTGCAGATTTGTCTTGATTAGTAACCATGCCCCTCTTTAAGTTAAGGCTGAAGGTTTGAATCCCCAACGCGTTTTGCTGATTCTGTTACGATGTTTGTTAATGTGATTATCCATTCATCTACTACATAGAAGTGTGGTATACTCAGCATAGTAGTTCCATAGTAAAATTTTCTAGAGGAGCTTTAGAAATTATTGGAAGCAGATACTCGAAAGCCAGAGGTCAATGAACCATTAATTAAGTGAAGTATGTGCTTTTTCAATGTTGAATATGATAAGCCTAATTGACACATAACACTCACCAAAAATTAATCTGTAGAAAGATTATGGCTTTTTATTAAGAACTTGAGAATAAACTACTAAATTATCTAATTAATTCAATCTTTGGTGACAATAAGGTATGTTATAGCTGATTATGTGTTTTGTTAAGCTGTTAAAGCAAATATCTATGGAACAGTATGCATTTCCAACATCTATAAAGGCATTTTGTTCACCAGTTTACTTCATGTACACAACAAGTTACACACTAAACATGGTTTAATTAGTTAGCTTTAGAACATGGTCTATGCTTTTTACAACACACCCACCAACTGTTGTATTGTTATTCTATATTTTCATCCAGAAATATGCTTTACCCGACTACTCTATTTTACCCTATAGCCTTGTGACCTTGTCCAATCAAAATTGCCTGGTTATTTAAGGTTTTTCGACTTTTAGTGTACCTAACTTGCTTTTAAGGATACTATACCGGCATATCATTATGGTCACAATTATTAAAACAATGGACTCAGCACTGTTAGTATAGTAAGGCAGATAATTAAAATAAAGAAACAGGACAAAAGAACTAGACTCTAGTTTCAAACGACAAAGAAGAAAGATTTATAAAACCTTGTTTTGGGTCCCAAGTTTTGAGTACATTAAAATGTGAACATATAGGTTGAAGTAATATGACCCTTGCATAGCCCTAGAAAGGAAGGAAGGAATAAACTTGAAAGACCTCAAACAGTGAGTATATATGAAAGGGTCAGCTTGATCAACGACTAAGTTATTCTGAAAAATAAAGTATAATATATAAAAGAAGATATTAAAAATTAAATAAAAGGAAAGCAATCTAGTAAGTTTTTCACTTTCTTCAACTTTCTGTTATTGACAGATAGAAAGGCTCTTATTCAGAAAGCCTAAGTGTGTTCTCAAAGCTTGGTATATATAATGGCCTTATCATGAATAATTTGGAAACAGAGGATATAAAGAGTTAACAGAATTTCCTCTCTCTAATTTAAGATTTCAGCTTATAAAGTACTGAGCCGCCACAGTTAGGAAAACATTAATAATAAAAAGTTTTAGACTCAAGATTTGAACTAACTGACATGATTATTAGTGAGTATAGTACAATTTAAATTACCCTTAACAATCATTATATTTAATACGATGCTAACCAATATTTTGCTTCATCCTAAAGATATTCCTATGCTTGATCAAAACATTACTTCTATATCACATTTTGTCTTCGTTAAGAGAATGTCTTGTTCACATTTTCATCGTTCTTTGCCATGCAGTATCTATTTATATGGCTCCTCAATATCTCTTACCATTGACAATTAAAATCATTGAATTGTTAGCCATGAATGACCGATATTACAAGTTCATCGTTATCTTTACTACCCTTCTTTGCATGAGGTTTACTCAAATTACAGAAGGTTCTGTCGTTTCAACTGGGGACTTCAATAAGGATTTCTTTGTAACATGGTCTCCTAACCATGTAAACACTTCAATGGATGGCCGCGAAAGAAGCTTGACACTCGACCAAGAATCTGGTATGAAAAAGGATAAAAGGACCCTAAACATTCGTTTTGATTCAAACATTATCAGCTGTTCTGATTATGTATATCTATAGGAGCCGGTTTTGCTTCGAATCAGATGTTTTTGTTTGGCGAGATTGACATGCAAATAAAGCTAGTACCAGGGGATTCAGCTGGCACAGTTGTGGCCTATTATGTAAGACTCCTTTTATTTCTTCTTCTCTTTTATGTACTTTTTTTTTTTTTGAGTTCCAGCTCATTTGATGCCATTAACTTTGGAAAAATACTATAAATATTGCAGTTGACATCTGATCAACCAAACCGTGATGAGATCGACTTTGAGTTCCTTGGTAATGTGGCTGGTCAACCGTATATTCTTCAGACAAATATTTTTGCTGATGGCTTTGACAACCGTGAGGAAAGGATTAATCTCTGGTTTGATCCCACCAAGGATTTCCATACCTATTCCATATTGTGGAACCTTCACCAAATTGTGTAAGTCCCTTTTTTTTTTTTTTTTCCATTATAGTAGATGTGAAACTACTGTAGTCTATACATGTAAAAGAAAAATAACTGAAAGAGATAGAGGCTTTTACATGCATACTTTTTGATAAGTTGTTAAAGCCAAAACTATATGATTTTGTATTTTGATAGGTTCATGGTGGATTGGGTCCCCATAAGAGTGTACAGAAACCATGCAGACAAGGGTGTGGGATTTCCACGGTGGCAGCCAATGAGCATCAAAGTCAGCCTATGGAATGGCGACAGCTGGGCAACCCGAGGCGGAAAGGACAAAATTGATTGGTCAAAAGGACCATTCATAGCTTCCTTTAGGAACCATAAGATAGATGCATGTGTTTGGAATGGAAATGCAAGGTTTTGCAGGGCAGAAAGCTCTATTAATTGGTGGCACAAGGAGAAGTTCAGCTCACTAACATCCACACAGAGAAGGTTATTCAGATGGGTTAGGAAGTATCACATGATTTATGACTATTGCCAAGATAACGAGAGGTTCCAAAACAATCTTCCCAAGGAGTGCTCTCTACCCAAGTATTGATCAAATAGTGGAATTTCATTTTTATTTTGGTTTTTCATTTTAATTTTTATTTTACCAACTTACTATTCATACATTATTTATATGAGGTTTGTTATATGAAGTGAGGAATCATAGAGCTCATTAGATCAAAGTAATTGTTTCTTGGAAGTAAAGTAACCTTTTAATTTGCTTGCCTTTAGGTGTGCATACGCCAAAAGGTTCCTTTGCATTATAGTCGTTTTATTGGAGAATGCTATTCATATGATCCCAAATTTGAATGCCTTTAAAATATTAATTTCCTCTTTAACAACAAACCAAGGGCAATAATGTCTAAGAAACGACAATAGCATGTAAACGACAGTAAAAAAAGCAAACGGCAACAGCGGTAAAAGACAAAAACGTGAAGAACAAAGCAAAACGACAATTACAAGTAGAAGAAAACGACACAAATTTTAAAACGACAACCTAAAAAACGACATAAAAATGTACATCAAATTGGAAATGACAAATATACCGACTTTATAAGACACTTATCTGGAAAAAAAAAATGGAAAAGAGTCGAAGAAGACATATTAACGTAAGGAAAAATGGCAAAAAACAAAAAAAGGGATAATTACCCGAAAATGATGGCACATGATAAAACAACAATGCAATAAAAACGACAATAGAAAACCACTAAAAATTGGAAAGATGATATTACCACATCAAAACGATGAAACGACAATAAAAGGAAAAGAACAACAAAACAAAATCACAAAATAAAAAAAATAAATAAATACGACGTATAAACTGGGAAACTACAACAGAAAGAAAAAAAAAGACAAATAACGTTAAAACGACAAGAATAATTAAAGCAATACGACACACATTTACAGACGAGCAAACAAGAAACGGAAAAGAAAAACGACAATATCATTGTTAAACGACAAAAATGACGATGACAAAGCCAAAGCAAGAAACGACAGGTCTGTCTCTCCTTCCACCGGTCGTTAGGTACAGAAGACGTAAAACTCGGTGGAAACCCAGCACTGAGAAATCACACCCATTCTCCATTAACATCGTGCTATCTGAATGTCTATGCCAGAAATGGACAAGTTAGGGTCAAGAAATGGAGGGAATTCTAGCTCCGAGTTCACTCTAGCAGAGGTGCCTTTATTTTTATCTCTATCTTTTTTTTTTCCCCCCTTCAATGGGTCTACTTTAGGGGTTTTGTATATGGGTTTTTGCTATCTCGTATCATCAATGGTGTTATATTAAAATTTTCATATTTGGGTCTTGAAAACTGTTGTTTGCCAAGTTTTTTTGTTGGATATTTAGTGCTACCATTTTATTTTTTGAGTTAAGTCTCTTGTAATTTTTTGGCTGGAAATTTAGCTTGATAATTATCTTATTATTATTATTATTATTATTATTATTATTATTATTATTATGTTGATTATTATTTTGAGTAATTTTGGGCAGATTATGGGAATGGAGAATCTATACAAGCAGATAGAACAACGATCTCTTGGTCAGGAGTTTTGCCAAGACCTTACAATGAGTTTTAGGTGATCAATCATTTCAGTCACATTTTAGAGTTTCATATGCATTGAGAAAAGTTTTTTTAATTTATTTTTCTTTACTTTTCAGCTGCTCAGCAAGTCGTGCTGGAAAATCTGCTATAACATGGAAATAGGTTTTTATTTGAACATGATATCAATTGTTGGTTACTTATTTAAGTTCTCAGTACTGCTTCATGTTAATTTTTTGTGTTCTAGGTGCAAAATTGGTTCCGGGATAAGCGAAAAATGCTGCACCCAGATGCAGAAAGCATTTCCTCACCTGCTGGCCTCAAATTATTTGTTGATCTTAATTCATCTACTTCAAACAATGCACCTGAAAGTTCTCAAAAACCTCAACGTCATCCTTTTCCCAACCACTGTTGAAACTTGGTTGAATGATCATTTAATGGTTTTGCTGAAAGAAGGGTAAAATCGTTAACTTTAATACAGGTGACAGAATCATGGATTTTCACGAGTTGGCATTTGAAGCTAGATCAACAAAAGACAATGCATGGTGAGAGTGCTTTAATAGAGGAATAAAGAAGTTTTATTCTAAATGCCATTACACGATATTTTTGTTCTAAATGCCATTACATGGCATACTTTATTGTCTACTATAATCAATATCTTTCTGAAAATGGTATCTCTACTGGAGTCGAACAAGCAATTATATAAAGCTTCTGTTGGCTTTTCAGGTATGATGTTGAGTCATTTCTCACCTACAGAATTATCAGTACAGGTGAACTTGTAAGTTGTTATATACACTATTGTTATCATTTAACTGCTTATGGAAGCAAAATTTTTATGTTAAGTCCCTTATATTTATTCTCGCCTTTCTTGTGCTCTTTGTTTTATGTGCAGTGGGCATGTGGTTTGTTTCTCTTCTTTCAAGCGGGAATTTATTTCGCTTTACTTGTTGAACTTAGTTAGATAGTTTAATGGCTTTGTGCTCATATCTTCTCTCCCATGAGCCCATTAGTGGGATAGACAATGCATGATGGCCATTACATCGTTGCAATACTTTTACTAAAGCTAGTTAAAAAAAATTTGCAGTGAGGCTGCTTTTTTTGTTTAAATAAGAAAAAGGAGAACACATATAAATAGTGTAAATTTTTAAAAGAATCTACATATTTGTAGTATATGTATTTCATTGGCAGTATAAACTGTAAGGACTTGAGTGCATACAGATGCTTTCTTCTGTTCTTATCTGGATGTAATCATGTTGCTGCAAGAAGGTGCCACAAATAAACTCCCTTGTCTAGGAGAGAATTACAACTTTGGATTCTTCTATCATCCTAGCTTGAAAAGAGATCTACAAATGATATTTCTTAGCCTTGACAAAAGCTTTTATGTCGTAATGTACCACAGGAAGCTCGTGTGAGGTTTGCTGGCTATCGTAAGGAGGACGATAAGTGGGTGAACGTGAGAACAAGAGTGCGTGAGAGATTTATTCCTTTGGAACCTTCGGAGTGTCACAAGGTGAAGGTTAGGGATCTTGTCCTCTGTTTCTAGGTAATCTCTTTTGCTTTTGGAATTTACCCCCTAGGATGTGTCCAAGGAGGCATGACAACAACCGGTTAAGGACTTCAGACAATTTCACACGATCGAAACCCAACCCATTATAGTGTTAGGTTGCTCAAATCTCTTCCCAAAATGTTGTTATTGTTTAACATTTTGCTCAATGGCTTATTTGCAGGAAAAAGACCATCACGCAGTCTACCATGATGCCCATGTTATGGATATCCGTAGGCATCTGCATGATCTAAATAGCTACCAGTGCATTTTCATTGTTCGCTATGACAGTGATGACACTCAGGTAAATTCACCACAATATATATATATATATTTCTTCCACATCTCTCTTTCTGGTCTCACTTGGGTTTCATTTTTTTTTTTTTTTTTTTTTTTTCCTGTTTTGTGTCTAATGATGCTGCCCTGTCATGTTTGAAAATGTTCGTTTGGGAAGGTTATGTTGCAGACCAGCAAGATCTGATTCTCCAGAAAATGTAAATACAAGCCAGAAAATGTAAAGTGGAAGCTATCTTTCCTTTATTAGTGATGGTACCTATTATGATGGTATGACTTGTAAAAAGATGTTCTGAGCTTTGAAACTAGAAATCTCTTCAGGGGTGTTTGTGTAACTTTCTTCTTCCCCTTAAAAAAAAAGAAAAAAAAAAGAAAAAAAAAATTCATCAGGAAAATGATAAGGTCCAACCCATCAAGGAAAAAGAGTAAGAAGGCTTTATTGCAGAAAACAGAAAAAAAATACAAAATAACTCTTGGCAATTCGAGAGGCCAGCACTCTCCCTGGAGATCAGCTCCAGACTACAACCAAAATACTCCTTGCCTTCTTCCCTTTCGTTACCCCCTCTATATTCCCTCTCCAACCTCCCCCTAACTAACAAACTTGCCTAACAGAATTTGTTGCATTGACAACCCATTAGAAAATACCACAACTACCCCTACTCTCATGGATGCTACATACCCTTCTTAGCACATCGTGCATACGTAAAGCATATAAGGGGCTTATCAATACCCCGGGCCAGCAGAGTCACCTTGTCCTCAAGGTGAAAGGTGGGAAATTGGTGTTGGACCATCTCATACGGCTCCCAAGTTGCTTCGAATGTGGGTAGATCCTTCCATTGGATTGACACCCACGGAAGCTGGTTGCATGCCCAAGAAAGCCTCCGGTTCCATAAGGAGTTCCAAGTCATCCTGTAGTTGGGGAGGGACTTGAGAGATGGGTTGGGATACTCTGATGGCCTTACGAAGTTAGGAGACATGAAAAACAAGGTGAATATTGGCAGCAGGCAGCAATTGGAGCTTGTAGGTGACCATCCCAATTTGTGCAAGCACGGGATACGGCCTATAGTAGCGGGGAGCGAGTTTCTCACTCGAGCGAGTAGCCAGGGTGCGTTGGTGATATGACCGAAGTTTGAGGTAGACCAGATCACTGACGTCAAAAGAGACATCTCGGCGACAGAGGTCAGCAATAGACTTCATCTTCTACTGGGTGCGTTGGAGCTACATTTTCAGCTCTGTGAGCATATAATCACGATCGACCAATTGTTGCTCAACCATGGAGATAGCGGTGGTACCCCTTTCAAAAGGCAAAAAGGGTGGAGGGTCGTGGCCATACACACTACGGAAAGGGGTTGTTTTTGTTGTGGTGTGGTACGATGTATTGTACTAGTACACTACCCAGGGCAGCCATCGTGACCACTGTTTTGGCTTAGAGTTAGCAAAGCATTACAAGTAAGTTTCTAAACAACGATTAACCACTTCAGATTATCCATCCGTTTGCGGGTGATAAGATGTATTGTGTTGAAGAAAGGTACCATAGAGACGGAAAAGCTCCCTCCAAAAATTACTCATAAACACCTTGTCCCCTATTCGTGACGATGGCTTGGGGTATGCTATGGAGACGTATGATTTCTTTGACGAAGACGGCCACCACTTGGGAAGCAGAGAACGAGTGTTTAAGCCTAATAAAATGGCCATATTTGCCCAAGCGATCGACAATGACCAAAATGGTGTTGAACTCCTCTGATCGAGGAAGATCCTCCACAAAGTCCATTGCAATTTCCTCCTAAATGTGATCAAGAATGGGAAGGGGTTGCAACAGGCCACCAGGAGAAAGGGCTAAATACTTGTTCTGTTGACAGACTTGGCAGTTAGCGACATATGACTGAATGTCTTTCTTCATACCCACCCAATAAAAGGAAGTAGCCACACGTTTATACGTTTTAAGGAATCCAGATTGCCCCTTACTTTGCTGTCGTGCCCCTTATGAAGAATCAAAGGAAGGAGCGAGGAACCCATAGGTACCACTAAGCGACCTTTGTAAAACAACCGATCATACACTAGAGTGTAGCTTGGCTTGGCCGAGGAAGTGGTCTGTAACTCCTGGCATAGCCGTTGGAGAATAAGGTCAGCATCTACGTGAGCGGCGAGTTGGTCTATCAGAAAGGAATGAGAAACGGAGAGCGCCGTCAAGATGGCCAAAGATCCTTCTCGAGACAAAGCATCGGCAACTTTGTTATCCAAGTCAGCCTTATAGTGAATATCGAAGTCAAACTCAAGTAACTTCGTCAGCCATTTTTGATGGCCCTCATTGACCAGACATTGCAAACAGAGGTATTTCAGACTTCGCTAGTTTGTGCGAATGATAAACTTGCGTCTCAGTAAATAATAACGCCATTTCTGTACGGCCAATACAATAGCCATAAACTCGCTCTCATAGACAGACTCACTATGAGCTTGGCGAGACAGGGCACAACTGAAATAAGCAATAGGACGACCACGTTGCATGAGAACGACCCCAACTCCGTACCCAAAGGCATCTGTTTCGTGGATGAAGGGTTGAGAAAAGTTGGGCAAGGCTAACATTGACACGGCGGACATAGCAAGCTTAAGCCTTTGGAAAGCGGCCTCAGCATCTTCAGTCCAAGCAAAACCAACTTTCTTGAGTTGGTCCGTGAGAGGACGCGCAATACTACCATAGCCCTGAACAAACCACCGATAATACCCCTTAAGCCCCAGAAATCCCCGAAGGTCCTTGAGGGAGCGTGGAGTAGGCCAATTCATCATAGCCTCTACCTTGGACATATTCGTCGCCGTGTCATTGCCCGAGATAACATGGCCCAAGTACTCCAGAATGTGTTGGCCAAATTGACACTTTTTCCTATTGGCGTAGAGCTCATGTGATTGTAAGACCCTAAGAACAGTTTCCAAATGCGCAATGTGATCATCCAATATGCAACTGTAAACCAGGATATCGTCAAAGAATACCAGCACAAAACAGCGTAAATAGTTACGAAAAATGGCATTCATAAGCTCTTGGAAAGTTGCTGAAGCATTAGACAAACCGAGAGGCATGACTAAGAACTTGTAGTGGCTCTCGTGAATGTGGAACGCAGTCTTTGACCTATCCTCCCCCGAACACGAATCTGATGGTAGCCCGATTTCAAATCAAATTTAGAGAAAATGCATGCCCTATGTAATTCATCCAACAATTTATCGATGGCTGGAATTAAGAATTTATCCGGAATGATGGCTTTGTTTAACGCCCGATAATCGACACAAAATCTCCAGCTGCCATCCTTCTTCTTGACTAATAACACCGGGGTGGAAAATGGGCTAACACTAGGCTGAATGATTCCTGCCATGAGCATCTTGGGGACTAAGCACTCAATTTCAATTTTCATGACGTGGGGATAGAGATAGGATGAACACTTAGGGACGTTGCCCCTGGCTGGAGGATGATGGCATGGTCATTGGTCTGAGAGGGAGGCAGGGTGCCCAGCTAGTCGAATACTATACGAAAACGTCATGCACCTCCTGAATGACCCTAGCTTCGACTACGAGCGAATTAAGCTCGAGCAACATACCGTGCCCATGCTCTTGGAAGGTTTTAAACATTGTCTTCAAGGACATGGGAGTCTTAGAGAGACTAGGGTCACCCTGCAAGGTCACTACGACACCCCCCACCTTGAACCGCATAGTAAGGGTCTTCCAATTAGCATGCATACCACCCAAAGACTCGAGCCACTACATACCGAGAATGATATCGGAACTGGCAAGCTACAGGGGCAAAAAGTCAGCCAAAATATTGAGATTGGGCAAAGAGAGAACTACCGCATTGCAAATTTCGGTGCCCTAGACAGTGATGGACTACATAAAGATGCCATAACGAGTAGTGGCCTGCTTGGGAATGCCCAAATGTTGAACCAACTCCACTGAGATGAAGTTATAGTGGCTCCGTAGTCAATCAAATACCACAACATCCTACTGAGCAAAGCGGCTGACAAGTTTCATGGCGATAGGAGATTTTAGCCCCACCACCGAATTAATGGAGAGCTCTACTGTCTCCTCGACCTCAGACGTGGCTGGGAACTCGATCTGTACCTCAGGAATATCGAGGTCGAGCGACTCGATCAGCTCGGCGTCGATGTCATCGTGTACCACCAGGACATGGAGCTTCTTATTCTTACACCGATGACTAATGGAATACTTTTCATCGCATCGAAAACAAAGGCCCTTCTCCCGTTTGAGCTGTAATTCGGCATCGGTAAGCTTCTTGAAGGAAGAGGACGAAGCTCGTGTAATCGGGGCTCGTGAAGCGAGAGGTTCACTCTGCTTTGGGATTGAAGGGAGCGTTGAAGGAAGATAAGGCTAACACCATACAGTAGGGCCCGGATGGGTAGTAGGGCCTAACCCATTTTTAGCCTAGGTGAGCAAGTGATTTTGGTCCTCCACCCACTGGGACAGGTCCATAATACGAGCAAGCCCAATAGGTTGCTAAGCTTGACCTCAGCTCGAATCTTCGGCCGAAGTCCATCGATGAAATTCCTTTCAAGAATTTCTAATTTCATCAGAGACATTGAGCAAGGAGGAAGACAATACCTCAGAGGATAGACGATGGTCACGAGAGGAACTCGTCTGTTGAAGGGCCAAGAATTGTTCATAAACAGTGCCCCCCTACGATGAACGAAAATGGTCGAGAAGTGCCACCTTCACCTTCAGGTCCTCCCACCGCCGTAACGGCCTACGTCCATCGACCCACTAGAACTAAGCCAATGCCTCCCCATCAAGGCTGATGACAGCCATTTCTAGTTTTTCAGCTGCCGAGAGCTAGTTGAGGTTGAAGAACCGTTCAACGCGAAATACCCACCCATCGGGGTTAACACCGTCGAAGACGGGAATTTCCAACCGATGAGTACGCAAGTCGCTGCGGCCGAAGTCATCGTGGATATCATCACGCATGTCGACATTGGAGCCGGCGGAACAGTGTGCAGGGGCGGAGCAGGCTCGGACGACGACCCCCCTCGTTCTATAAGAGCGTCCAAACGGTGAAGCTCCTCTATCTTACTTGGAGCCATGGCCCATAAGAGAAGGCACTCTGATGCTAATTGATAAGGTCCAACCCCTCAAGGAAAAAGAGTAAGAAGGCTTTATTGTAGAAAGCAAAAAAAAAAAAAAAATACAAGATAATGCTCGGCAATTCGAGAGGCCAACACTCTCCCCAGAGATCAGCTCCAGACTACAACCAAAATACTCCTTGCCTTCTCGCCTTTCGTTACCCCCTCTGTATTCCCTCTCCAACCTCCCCCTAACTAACTAACTTGCCTAACAGAATTTGTTGCATCGACAACCCATTAGAAAATACCACAACTACCCCTACTCTCACGGATATTACATACCCTTCTTAGCGCATCATGCATACGTAAAGCGTATAGGGGGCTTATCTGAAAACATGGGAAATAATGTCTAACTTAGTAAAACTCTTATAAACTCTATTTTTAATTTTACTTTTGCCCCCGATAACAAAAATGAATGTTACGTTCATCAAAAGCTCTTCCAAAAAACCTGCCAAAAAAAAAGAATAGATGTTGGGATAAAATACAAATTTATAGTTAAATAAAGCTCGAGTCATCAAAATTACAAAAGAAGAAAAGGAAAAAAAAAAAATGAAAAAGGAGGAAGAACAAGAATCTGGAAAACAGAGGGAGATGGAGAGACGGAGAAATATGCCAAGCTTAAGAAACTGTTGGGCGATTTTGAGAAGGCCTGGGCCCAACCCCCGGCCCAACAGGGAACTGAGAATAGGGTAGGGATAGAGGCATGTCCGCATGGGCCGACATTGCACGAAACTTCCAGCCCAAAAGAGTTGTTTGACAAAAGAATCCAACGGTTCAGTTTCTTTCCGCACACAATCTTGACGTTTTTAAGGCTTTGATATTTAGGGAGAGACAGACAACAGCTGCAACGCCGCCGTATTGTACTTGTAACTTGCTCCTCCTCCTGCTCTTCCTCTTCAGCTGCCCAGTTCAGTTCGCATATTCATCTTGTTTGGTGTTTCTGTCTCCTCTGTCGAGATGGGAAGAACCAGCAAGGAGCTTCTACAGTTGGAGCACAAGAATACTCCCTCAGCTTCATCGTTAGGTCTTAACACGCATACACACATTCCCTCTCTCTAATCTCTACTTTGGGTCTTTTCTTTTCAGCATAGTCACTGACCCTTTTTTCCTTATATGTATATGTGTGTGTATATATATACAGAATCGTCGTTACTTGTCTGTAAAACAGAGTCACAGGAATCTCAAAGAAAGAAAAGCAACCCTGATGAAAAGCCGACCACTGCTCCTGTTCCTAGGAGCCAAGGTACTTACTTCCCTTAGAGTTATCCATTTTTGGTTTATGTTATATTTTGGCTTTTCATAAGCTATGTTCAATTGTTTTTTTGTACAATGGTTCTGGTCTTCTGAATAGGGATTATCTTTTGTGATATTGGCTTTTCGCTTGGAAATATCTTGTGCTGATTACTAATTGGTGTGAAGATTTAGTTTATGATCTTTAACCATTTTTGTACTTGTTATTTTGGTTATTTTTATGTAACATGTTTATGATTGTTCTTGAATATAATCTATGTTCGATTTATCTTTATTAAATTTTAAAATTTCTCTTGTGCTCTTATGCTTTTGCAATTTGCTTTGTCTAATAGTATTCGTTAGACAATGTGACTCCTGTTCCCTGTTCTTATATATTGTGTACGTTGATGCCGGATAAAATTTTAATGGGGAAGCAGGTTCTACTTGAACCAATGTGTTAAAAAAAAAAAAGAAAAGAAAAACTGAAATAAGGAAGGTATTGGTTGGTTGGGTGGGGCTATAGAAGTTGAACTTTCACATTGTTCCTAAAGGTTTCAGCCGTGTTCTGAACGCATAGAATCAGTAAAGTAGAATTTTGTTAAGGGTGGATTAAATTTGAAATGCTGAGTCCGCGTAATGAGTTTTTTTATGATTCATGAGCCTTTGACTTTCATTGTTTGCTTAAATTCTTTGGTTTCTCTGCAGTTCTAGGAAAAGTAAAGGACTTTCTGGGAGTCATTTCTGAAGCTAATAAAAGGTTGCAGCTTGATGCAAAGGTTGACATACCGATCTTACGTAATGAAGCTAGATTTTGTGTGTACAGCTTAAGAAGATCTTTTCTGATTTACTTCTGTACTAATTGTAGGACAATTCTGAAAACTATGATATTGAGGTGCTTAACGGAAATGAATCTCAAGTCATTGAAATGGTCTCTCTCTCTCTCTCTCTCTCTCTCTTTCTCTCCCCCGTAGTTGTGACAATGAATTAGAATTGATTTTCTTGGCTTATTTCATTTTACAGGACTTGATGCTGGGCATTGCTGATCTTCACACCCCGGATGCTGTGGCTGCAGCTGAATCTGCAATTGCTGGGTGTCAACCAGTTATTCCATTGCCTATTAGCAGTAGCAGTGAAACAGAATCCGATGATAGTTGTGATGAGGACGATGAAAGTGATGGAAACGATCATGATGAAGAGGATGGCAGTGAGAACGAGGACGCCATAACAGTTTCTTCCGCAAAGCTCAAAAGATCTAAATCTGCCAAAGGTACTTCTTCAAGTGAAATTAGAAACAACAAGTCTCTAAAACGGCCAAAGATTGTTGAACTTTGATTGGGATAGTACCGCCGGTAAGATATTGCATGACGATCAGAGTTAATGACTAAGGAGGGAATAGGGAATATATATCTGGGTGACATTTGAAATGTCTGTTTGAGGATGTAGTCCATGTTGTGAAAAACATAAGGATAACTTTATGTAGAATGCTTATATAAAAGTGCAATGAACTCCTTATTTATTTATATCTAAGGCGTAAAATCTCTGGCCTTACATTACAGTCCTTTGAACTCCTCATGTTGAAATGAATGGATAAGATACCAACAAAATGAAATAGACGAAATTTGTAAATGCCGACAATTGCCATAGTAGTATTTATTTAATTAACATGGGGAATATCCATCCTTGAGAAAGACATGCTTCTCTTGTATTGTAACTGTTGCTACAACAAAAAGAAGGGTTGCAGTCGCAGACTATAGATACAATTTTTACCTTGATCACTTGTGTCAAGACAACAAGTGAACCAAATTTTTATTATATTCTTGTTCTAGTAGTTTATTAATGTATTAGAGATAATTATATTTGAATCTCATCAACATCAGTAAGGGTACTCCCCATCGTAATTGCCTGGCGGATAGTAGCTGCAGACGACGTACCACCAGCTGTTGGTGCAAAGGACCCTCGCACAGCCAACCTGGAGTGAGTCACGCC
>JXTB01000186.1:543621-556145 GCA_002914805.1 Parasponia andersonii | reverse complement strand
CATAAATAAAAACCTCTTTGATTTTGTTAAGTTTCCTTCTATATCTATTCGAAATGTTTGTTTGGTTTCCTGTCATATTGCTATAGTTTTTGCTGTCTGTTTCGTGATTGGTTTCGGTTCTCTTAAATTATTTTCTGACTTAAAAAGGGGAAAAAAAAACCGTCACTCATTCCGTTTACACAAAATTTGAAGGGAGAGGGAGAGAGAGAGAGAGAGAGAGGGGGGGGAGGTGAACGACATAGGATTAAAACTTAGAACATATTGAAACATAATTAGTTTGAAAAAAGGGATAACATAAGCATATGCGTGAATATGTGTATTACATACTGATTAGCTCAATTTGTGTTGGCATTATAATTCTCTTTTATATAGATCAATGCATCACATAATTAATCAGTTTTTATTTATTATAAGAAATTTAAAAACATAATTAAAGGACCCAGTTAATTTTCTTTTACGTATTCAGTTCCATCTAAGAACTTTATCTCATTCAAATTGTTAAGAAAAAATACCTTTCAAAAATATAATATAGACTGTATTGCTTGTGCATCAGTGCACACGGGGGGCATGCGGAGAATATACATACAATCATGAATCATCGGCTTGGAACAATATTCATACATACCTATTGTAAAACTTGTAACGCTTGGCTTTAATTAATTTAATTGAGCAAAATAAAAAGATCATAAATTTAATTCACCACAGCAACGTTGACAGAGTAATATCATTCACCCTTCATAACGAAATCTATTTATTTAATTAATTATTTAAGCCTATTTCATCAATATTATGAATGATAATAGGCAATAACATTTTCTTGATCATAATAATAAAACTCATAACTGAAAACGGAATTTATAGTTGACAACCAGGTTAAACCTGTTATCACTACCATCCTATGTATAGCACTTTATTTAGGTAAGCGAATAATACTATTATAGCTAGCCTTTAGTAATTAGGGCGTCGCTCCCCAATAAGCTTAATACTACTATGCGGCCATATTTGTATATATAGCCATCTAGTAAGGGCGCTGCCCGTTAAAGTTGCCCGGGGGATCATAGTTGCACCCGATGAAGGTACCTTTATTATCGTTGCACCGAACCTTGGCACACCCTAGACGAACCGAGTTCCGCCACACCACCTGAGTGTAGTGCCCGCAAACCTTGCCAGCGGCACAGGTGTTCGATTTGTAATCATAGTCCGCCTTCTCATTCACCCACAAGTTCACAGCGTTCACACCGGAAAGGTCGGGTTTGCCCCACGCAAGGTTCTCGCCGTAAGGCCCCCCAGAGTGCACCAATTTACAGTCGCCGATGCGTTGTTTAGCGTATTGCTGCGCAAAGGACGCCAACCTGTCGTCCCATGTCAACTGTCCCACGCCAACCGCGGCGCGAGCCGTGTTGTGGGCGTTGAGGAAGTCTTGTGGGGAGTCTTGGGCGTTAGAGGTTTGGACAATGGCTAAGCCTACGATGCATGTGAATAGTAGTGCTAGTGAAATCGTACGTAGTCCCGACCCCATTTTTGGTTGTTAGGTTTTCAAAGATGGAGGGCTCTAGATTTTGAGGATTGTTATTATTGATGGGAATTATATGACATATGAGGGCATATTGAGGGGGGGGGTATTTATACTGACGGAAGTGTGGAATTTTATTTGCTCGAGTTGGGACGTAATTGAAGAAAAATTGTATTACGTAACTGCACTTTAGAGTAAAACCATAGATGTCACACCCATTTGAGTAACACGAAAATCAAATTACCATTTTGAATGATCATTGTGGAAAAGTATTAAATATAAGAAAAAATACTATGAGAGAATACTTTGCCTTTTTTTTTAAAGAAAAAAACATATATATATATATATATATCGGCATCTATATTTTTCTTAACTTATCCATAACTATTATTTTACCTAAAACAAATACTATAAATAAATAAATAAAAAAATAAGCCCCGTCGGGACAAAAAAAAAAAAGAAGCTAGCTATATGTCTCCCCTAATTATTTTGTTTGTCATATCTCCACCAAATGGAAAGTACAATATATGATTAATTAATGGACCATAAGGAATTACGTAACTTGTTGGTACATTATACTCCGATTATATCATACTAGCCCAATTTCCTCAACTAACTGGATATAGAAGCCATTTTGAACAACGAAGACAATTCATCCCTTGGCTAGTTCTCTTTACTCTTTTCTTTTCCTTATTGGGTGCTTATATAATGAACAATTTCGCAGTGATATATCTTTTTTTTTTCGCTACAGATTGAGGTTTAATTAGAGTTCGAACTTTCTCTCTTTTCTTAAAAAATTATATAAAAAGAAAAAGAATTTTATTGGGACATTGCAAACTAGTTATATATATATATATATGAGACATACTAATTAACTGAGCAATTTATTTGTTTATAATGTTTGTAACTGGCAAGAAAATTCTAACCTAATTTGTTTTTAGGAGCAAACCATACTCTGATGATTATTTTTTTCGTTAATTCAGAAGTTTTTGTTTAGTTTTTTGTTTTCTTGAATGAAAAAACTTCAAAAAATTTTAACTCACAAAATTATGCATAATTTCAAATCAACATTACACGGCAAAGAATCATCTAGTGATTCCATCCTTTATAAACTTCATTATCATATATTTGTACTTGCGCGTATGCCAGGGCCATGAAGCAACGATAGAGAACATATAGATAGAGATTTTTTAAAAAAAGAATATATATTTATATATATATATATAGGGAAATTCTAGTATAGGAGGGGCAAAAATCCTCCTACACATAAGAGGAGTATTTTTTCTAATGAGATGACTTATAAAAGATCTATTTTTAAAAAATTATGTTCATTACCACATAATAACATATCCCATAGCCTTCTTAATTTTAAAAATAAAAATCCTAAAAATGATTTTTAGGAAAGATATACTATATATATATATAAGCAGAGACTTAGTTTGTGTGTCCTCCAGGGGCCCATAAAATATGAAGATTAATACTTAATTTTACGGATCTTATAGTAAAATAACCAATTATTTTGTGTTTATTTTAAGTAATTAATGCTCGTTTTTCAAATGCCCTAACAAAAATGATAGATATAACAGTGTATAATATATATTAAATGTAATTGACTATTTAACCATAAAAGTGAAAAACGGACAAATATTAAAACCAAAAACATGTCTAATTTCCCATTAACTTTATTAGATGAAGCTTCATATTTCCTTATTCTTATTTTTTTTTTGAAAAAATATTTTCTTATTCATTTTGAGATTTCTCATGGGCAGGATGTCCGTCCAGTAAACTAATAAATACAATATACATCTATCCTATTCACCGTGGCGGCTTGACCTATGGCTTTCTAGAAAAAAGCATATACCATTTTTTTTCATTGGGTTCGGTCTTTAACGTCAATCACGGAGAAGTGAAAGGAAAAGACCATAAATATAGTGGTTCCCATGTCGTAAAAATCAGGATTCAGGAACTGCTTTGAAAAAGCATTACTTAATTTCAGTGGTCATTTTACGCTCTCTACAGATAAGTTTACTAGCTAAGTAGAAGAAGAAGATCGACTCAAAATATCTCGGTCTTAGATTCGAGTTATATTGGAGGTAGACATAAAAGTTTATTATCTTATTAAAATTAATATCTCGGTCTTAGGTTCGAGTTATATTGGAAGTAGACATAAAAGTCTATTATCTTTAGTAAGATGGGATAAGCAGTGAGTAATAATAAGTATTTTTTTTAATTTATAATAAATATTAATTAAACCCCACTTAAAAAAAATAATATATATATTTTTTCTTTTAAAATTCATGTTGAGACCAATATCTATTATGACTTCTACTTAGTATAAATAAAAAAAATATATATACTACTACTCAATCTCTGTCCCACCCTATTAGAGATAATAGGTTTTCACGCTTATCTCCAGTGTAATTTAAACCTAAGATCGAAATCTTATATAATAGATGCTTTTACCATTTGAACCAATCCACTTCGTCATTAAATATCATTGATTTCTTTCCTCAATGTACTATTATTTTTTAATGGAATAAATAACATTTTATGTAGATACAGAGTAATGAGTCTGTTACTGATTGATTAGATCGTTAGATTCAATTTATTAATTACAATAACTAATAATAAAATTATAATTCATAAGGTGTTGAGCACTTGTAGTGCCCGTCGCATTGCTTTTAGGCATATCCCTTGCCTAAATCTCAAATATTGATCCTTAAAAGTTTTTAATTAAAGTATGTTATTTCTCCTGCTTATTAATGATAAAGCCCATAAAGCCCAATGCATTCCAGCCCAATATAGTCCCGTATAAACCCTGCAGTTCCCGCACAATATAGTCCCGTATTAACAAATTCGATATCTTGTCTAGCACCTATAGCAGGATCCTTCAGTATGAATTTTGATAACAATTTGTTAAAACTTAAGGGCTTGCGTGAATATATTTTTGTTTCTATTTGTTTTTTAAAATAAAAAAGGTGGTTGGATTTTCTCAAAAATTTGATTAGAAAGATTTTCACCTTCCATTTCATTTGAAAAAACACAAAACATAAAATAAAATATATCCAAACAAACCTAAAGCTGCTCCAAAAGATTTAGATCTTCCTGACTTATCTCATTTAGTTAGATTTGGAATTATTTGTATTATCCCTGTCTTGTTATAATAAATGAAAGCAGAGAAAGGTTTTCACCTTCCATTTCATTTAAAAAATCACAAAATACAAAATAAAATATATCCAAACAAACCTAAAGCTGCACATATCCAAAAGATTTAGATCTTCCTGATTTATCTCATTTAGTTAGATTTGGAATTATTTGTATTATCCCTGTCTTGTTATAATAAATGAAAGCAGAGTTGGTCAGTTTCAAGGATTCTCCTATGTCCATTTAATTTCATTAAATAATTACCACGTAAGATACCACAACATTCAAAATTACATATTTCGAAGAAAAAAAATTTAAAGGTATTTTGTATTTTCCATATTATATAATAGTCTACACTATTGCTTGTGCATGCGGAGAACTTACTCTTTTTTTTTTTTTTTTTTTGGCTAAAAGTTAAATCGTTCATGCGGAGAACATAAATTAGAACAATTCTAAAGTAATATTGTTTAAACGAACCTTTTGGCTTGAAAGTACTAAAGTAGATTACGAGCATCTCTCCAACGTCCAATAATATAATGCCAATTAATCTATGGGAAAATGCTATAACTAATTTAGTACGGAGCATACAAATACTTCTCCAATGTCGTTCTATTTTTTTTTTTACCAAATTTATCATTTGATTAATTTACTCACTTGTTAAAGGATGTTTATCATTTTCTGAATTTTAAAATGTAAAGTTTAATTCTTTTAATGGTTGCAATCATTTACTCTTAACCATTTGAATTTTCTACAACTTCTGATTTTTCTTTGTTTCTTCTTGTTCATATGTTCTTGCAATCATTTATATGTATTGATTACACATATGAAGATTTACATTTAATTCACCATAGAAACGTTGACAAAGTAATAACATCACTTCATAACTAAATTTATTTAGTTAATTATATATATATAGCCAATTTTATCAATATGTATGATAATTGGCAATGTTTTTCAGATAATTATAATATATAGAACTCATAACTCAAAGTAGATTTATGGCTAACTCAAAGTAGATTTATGGCTAACAACCAGATCAAACCTGTGATGACCACAAGAATAAGTAATTTATTTAATTTTATCCACAAGAGTGAAGAGCTTTTAGAAAGGGCGCTGCCCAATATAGTTGCCAGGGGGATCATAATTGCACCCAATGAAGGTACCCCTGTTGCCGTTGCACCGAACCTTAGCACACCCCAGACGAACCGAGTTCCGCCACACCACCTGAGTGTAATGCCCGCACACCTTACCAATGGCGCAGGTGTTGGAGTTCTCATCATAATTGACCTTCTCATTCACCCACATTTTCACAGCATCAACGCCGGAAAGCTCACCACCGCTCCAAGCAAGATTCTCGCCATAAGGCCCTCCGGAGTGCACCAGATTGCAGTCATTGATGTGTTTGCTCGCATATTGCTCCGCGTAGGAAGCCAACTTGTCATCCCATCTCAGCTCGTCGATGCAGTACTCGTCGCGAGCCGAGTTGTGGGCGTGGAGGTAGTCTTGTGGGGTGTCTTGGGCGTTAGAGGTTTGGATGATGGCTAAGCCTAGCACTATGCCCGTGGATAGTAGTACCGTTAGTGAAATCTTACGTTGTCCCAACCCCATTTTGGTGTGATGTTTTCAAAAATGGAGGGCTCAGTATTTCGTGGATTATTGATCGGAATATATATAGGAGATACGAGATATGATAAGAGGTGTGAAATTTGATTTGCATGAGACTTGGGATTAATTCATTAGCTAAAGAACGATCGGGACGTAAATTTTGAATTTAAATCAATGTTGCTCTCTAATTTGTAGAAGATCTAGATTAGCAGAGACAAGGATGATTATGACTAATTAAGTTCAACCTGCGACATTT
This sequence comes from Parasponia andersonii, assembly GCA_002914805.1. Classification (NCBI taxonomy): domain Eukaryota; kingdom Viridiplantae; phylum Streptophyta; class Magnoliopsida; order Rosales; family Cannabaceae; genus Trema; species Trema andersonii. Next base: position 549,627 of record JXTB01000186.1, on the reverse strand, counting down.
TTAGCTATACCAAAATCCAAAACTTGATTTGACTGTTTAATTTGAAAATACCACACAACCGAAAAACACACTGCTATCTAGATTACTTCATTGAAAGAGAAAAAAGTCATTTATGAGGCCTGCCACAAAACAATCACTCTGTTAATCAAACAGACGAAAAATAAAAAAAAATCGCACCATTTACTGATTTTCAGTCACAAATATTTATGCTTTCATCAGAAATTTTCTTGCAATAAGAAAATTTATAAATATTCCCTCATAATATTTAAGAACTTTCTCTATTAGCGTATGTCATTGTAATTGTCCATTATCTTATCTTTGATAATTGAGAAAACCATAATGATTAAGGATTAGACAAGCATTTATTTACTTGTTTTGCCCTGTACTTCTAGTAATCAAACAAGTTTTGTTATTGCTTTTTACATCTATCTTCCGATTGCATACATTTACTCAATCTTGAAGTGTGAGATTCAAATTCTCTCTCTCTCTCTCTCTCTCTCTCTCTCTCTCTCTCTATATATATATATATTATAGTCTCTATATATAATGGTGTATGTATAATTCATTCAGTACAAAGCATGCATACAAATTTTCTCCAATGCGGTACTTCCAATATTTTTTGTATGAAAGGTTTGCAGACTGATTAAATTACTTTGATTCTTTAATTACAGAATTGTCGCTTTTGGATAATTTTTTATTACTTTTTTTTTTTTAATGCTTGCAATCAATTAGTGACTACTTGTATTCTGTACTTAACTTCGCATTTTTCTTGAATTTTCATTTTTATTTTTTCTTTGTCAACCATTAAAAAAGTCAATGTTTCGTCCGTTTATGTATATATTAATAAGGAGTTAAATTTAGAATATCATTTATGTATTAAAGTAAAAAAAAAAACAAAATAAAATAATACCTGAAAGTTAGTATTTTGTAATTGTGCCAAATACAGCATTCGCATATGCATTGGAGATCCAAACTAGATGTATTGCAATACCCCTTAAAATGAGTGCATGTATGGTTAATGATGGAGAAAAATATATAAGATTTTTCACTAAATTCACCATTTATAAATAAAAATTCACTAGTCACAGAATAACATCATCATTTCACAACTAAATATATTACTTAGTTAACCATATAGCCTATTTATCAACATGTATGATAAGCGGCAATATTTTCTGACAATAATACATAGTACTCATTCCTCGAAGCAGATTTATGGTTAACAAGCAGGACAAACCTGTGATCACCACAACATATATATAATGCAATAATATTAATTATTATATTTTTTGCAAGTGCAGAGGAGCTTTTAGTAAGGGCGCTGCCCAATATAGTTGCCAGGGGGATCATAGTTGCACCCAATGAAGGTACCCTTGTTATCATTGCACTGAACCTTAGCACACCCTAGACGAACCGAGTTCCGCCACACCACCTGAGTGTAATGCCCGCAAACCTTGCCGGCGGCGCATGTGTTAGATTTGTAGTCGTAGTCGACCTTCTCATCCACCCACATTTTCACGGCGTCAACGGCGGAAAGGTCAGCGCTGCCCCACGCAAGGTTCTCGCCATAAGGCCCTCCCGAGTGCACCAGGTTGCAGTCATCGATGTGTTGGTTCGCGTATTGCTTCGCGTAGGACGCCAACCGGTCATCCCAAGTCAGCTCTCCGACACTGACCTCTGCGCGAGCCGAGTTGTGGGCGTCGAGGTAGTCTTGTGTGGTGTCTTGGGCGTTAGAGCCTAGTACTATGCATGTGGATAGTAGCACTACTAATGAAATCCTACGTTGTTGTCCCGACCCCATTTTGGTTATCACAGGTTTTAAAAATATAGAGGGCTCAAGATTTTGTGAACTATTAATCGGAATATGGGAGATACGAGGGCTTTGAGGGGTTATTTATATTGGCGGAGTATGATTTTGAATTTAATTATTTTGCTTGACTTGGAAGTCATTATAGAACGATCAGGTCGTATCTGTTTAAAGTTTGAATTCGTGAAAATCCAAATTAACAATATAGAATTTTTTTTTTTATAAATTTGGGTAATGAAAATTTATATAATGCACATTTTTACAGTAAAAAATAAGAGAAAAAAATATTATTAATGATATATATCTTTTACGTATCTTATCTTAATCACTAATGATAATCTAATAACTAAAAAAAATATCTATCTATAGATAAAAAAACAAAAACTTGAAGATTAATGGAGCTGCATGGTTACTAAGTTAAACCAGACACAATTTTCATTACCAAACTCCTAAATTTGATTACCAATTTTGAATATCTTTAATTTGAAAAGACTTTATAATCCAAAAACACCCCTAGCTAGAGTACTTCATGCATTGGAAAAGAAATAATCATTTATGTGACTGGACTAAGGGATCAGGGATCAATAAGAGAAAAGGACTTATTAGTCATTACAAAAAATCTTATTTTAGTGATAACAAAAATCATGATTAAAAGTTAAAAAAAAAATTGTGACTAAAAGAATGTCATCAATAATATGTCATGACTAAAAAATTTATGGCTAAGTATAAGTAGCAAAACAAGAAATTATTTATTGTCGCTAAATGTAGAAGAATTTGTTGCGACTAAAATCCTTAGTTTTTATTGGTAACAAAAATCATGATTATAAATAAAAAAATTCGTGACTAAAAGAATGCCATCAGTTATATGTCGTGACTAAAAAATTCATAGCTAAAAATTTTAGTCACAAAAATGATAATTTGTTATGATTAAATATATTTTTAGTCACAATAAATTTTATGACACTATAAACAACAAAAATTGTGACTAAAAGAACATTAATAACAACTTATGACTAAATATTATCTTTTTACTTACGAGAAATTATTTGTTGTCACTAATGCAGAATAATTTATTGTGGCTAAAATGTTTGTTACTGAATGTGATTTTTTTTTGGTAGCGAGTACATAAAGATAACACTTTATTAATCAGGCGTAAATGCATATATTATATGGCTTTTGAGAAACCGAGACAATTCCCTTTGGCTAGATTTTTTTTTCCCCTGTTTTTGGGCATCTTGTTTGGTATATAAATCCAAGTCAATGATCTTTTTATTTTGTCCTTTTTTTTCCCTCAGGTTATATAATCGTGCTGGTTCACTTTTAATTGGCAGCGTGTGCTAACGGCTATAATCCTCCATAATTCACGTGGAAGTTGATTGTAGGTGCGTGAGAATGATTGTCACCATTTGACGTCATAATTATTAACATTGTATCTTTAAATATGTCTTTTATTTGTGCGAATAGGAAAAAAATAATACGTGTAACGAATGTCTTTTGCTTGGACAGTTAAGTAAAATCCTCCATAATTCATGTGGAAGTTGATTGTAGGTTTGTGAGAATGATCGTCACCATTTGACGTCATAATTATTAACGTTGTATCTTTAAATATGTCTTTTATTTATGCGAATGGGGAAAAAATAATACGTGTAACGAATGTCTTTTGCTTGGACAGTTAAGTAAAATCCTCCATAATTCATGTGGAAGTTGATTGTAGGTGTGTGAGAATGATCGTCACCATTTGACGTCATAATTATTAATCTTTAAATATGTCTTTTATTTATGCGAATGGGAAAAAAATAATACGTGTAACGAATGTCTTTTCTTGGACAGTTAAGTAAAATCCTTAATTTCATCCATAATTAACTTCATAATCATAGGATCTTTCAAAAAAAAAAACTTCATAATCATAGGCCGATCAGTAGTCAAGGAGCTAGAGATTTTTCATATTAAGAAGCTCGATAATAATTATTTGATCGTATACGTATTATCACAACCCAAAATCTTAGTCTAGAGAGAGAGGAAAATTTTCATTAAGAAGAGAAATTTTTTGATTTATTTTAAAAATATCTTAAAAATTTTAATTTTATAAATCAGTCTATTTAAATAAAATATTTGAAATCTCATTCAATAAATATTTTTTATAGTTTGTATACACCATTAAACATAGATTGAATAATAACCAGAAAACATAATTCAAATTTAAGTTCAAATGTCATCATCGTCTATAACAAGTATCAAATACCAAAATAAAATACATAAGTTTACAGACATAGTTAAAAGTAGTAATCTTGGTTTAATACTAAATCAAAATCAAAACAATCCAAATATCACAACAACACCAAGCTTCTAGCATTACTAAGACAACGAACTATAGTCAAAGTAGCCTCTTAATCCTCTTGATTATCAAAGTTACATTGAATACCACCTAAGGAAGGAATTTAGGGGGTGAGTATAAAATGATCCATAAGAAAGCAGTTACTTAGATTAAAAATATTTTAGTGATGTAAAATTCATGCATGATTAGTTTATTCTAAAATGTACATATATAATAGTCTAAAACTAGCAATCCATATGTATATATAAAACAATATAGTCAAACCATTAAATTCATAAGTACATGACACAAATCAATCCATATCCATGAGCTCGCATCTTCTCATCAATGGAAACCTAGGATAAAGGTACTAAGTATACCGAATAGCCTGTCTTACACTTAAGCCTATACCCAGAGCTGACACCTATGTATCACATACCAAATTTGGAGGGATAACCGTATTACCTACGCACGCCAAATGGGGAGGTAATCAGAGAAGATAAACCTCACGAGGATTTACAGACTCTATATTGATAGTAAGGTACGTATACAATACTATACTATAAACTCATAATGCTAACACGTTGCTCATGTATGATCTTATGATACGTACAGCATAGAACTAAAGTATGAAAATAGTTATGCTTTGATTTTTCAATAAAATAAACATATTAGGTTTTATAGAAAAATGGGTATCATAACAATCCTATTTTTGATATATCCAAAAATAAGCTACACTTAGAAAAGTCACAAAGTAATACGCTATATATCATATAATCTAATCTTATTACAGACATTTAAAATAGTTTTAAAATTTTGTTTATCATCATATGTAGCATAAAGTAAGTTTTAATTAAAAAAAAAGATATAAATCTGTGGTAAACTAATCTTTACTTTACTAGAATAGCGATATCATATAATTGGAACCTCAAAATATCATCAGACGATCGTTTGGAGTGTCGAGAATCAATTTCAAATCCTTGATCGCTCATTAGTGAAAAGCCAACTTATCAATAGAGCTTCAAATCAACAAACAGACTTCTTTATTGAATTTTTAGCATCCAAATCAACTAGGTTAGGTATATAATTCATCTAATTTGGGTTGGGGTCGAAACAGAACCTGTGCACTTAAAACTAGGTAATTCTTAGTCGTTTGATTTTATTTTTCATGCCGATCACTAAATATAGTCAATATATATATATATATATCAATCTTCTCTATTTCACAAGTATATTCTAAAAATAATATCAAAACAAAATCTAATGATTCGATCAAAAGGTCAAATTCAAGTTTAATCTACTAGACAATGTCAACTTTCAAACTGGAAAAAATAGGATCATGAAATATATATCTCGATGATCCTTACGACGAGACGAATCTAATGAGTGCAATTTGAGGTGTAGCTGGAATACTTGTTGACGGTCAAAAATATCTGCTGGTTCCTTTGCCTCTCACTAGCATTTGGCGGCTCTTGTAACTACTATGAGATTGACTGTGGGTATTTGGCATTGAGGCAGAGTGGCACCATTGGTCTCGTTGGCCAGAAGATAGCCAGAGGTGGAGCGCACGGGAGATGTAGCTGGCGGCATTCTTCGGTCCGTGGAGGGGAGAGAGAGAGAGAGGGGTGAGGGAGGAAGAGAGAGAAGGAAAAAGAAGAAGAATGGGCCACTTGTGCGTATACTGGGGCACAGTGTAATTTTTCAAAAATTGCACTTTAGTCTCAGCTTTTAAAAATTTTTACAATTTAATCCCTCAAAAAATTATATTTAATTTATTATTCCACGAAACATTTACAATTAAATCCCTCAATTTAATATTCCAAAAAATTCAAAATGACCACTTTACCACTTAAAAATTCGGGATTTTACCTGAATGCAACGAGCC
>JXTB01000186.1:520257-539154 GCA_002914805.1 Parasponia andersonii | reverse complement strand
TTGTAGGTATTTTCTTTTAATTTGTAACAAATAAAACTCATTAGTTAAATCTTATTTTAACTAATATATATATATATTATATATAATAATATGTAGCTTTTCTGCTTATAGGATAGGATCTTCTTTTCATTCTGATTCTAATTTTTGTTTAATAATAATTTTTTTTATTTGAAGGTAGATTTCCATCTTTATAATCATTTTGTCCTAATTTTTATGTTGGTTTAATTCTAAATTTGGAATAATAAAAATGGACAAACATAAATCTTTGCAAAATATCAGTCACCATATCTCTCGATCAAAAAAGCAAATTAATTCCATTGGTGGAGGGTGTTGACAAAGGTTTTGTCAATAATGTATTTAGGGAATTGCAAGATATCACCTTGTGTGTAAAAAAGATTGATAAAGTGAAGCAAATAAGGAGACAATGATTTTATAATACTTCAATCCCAAAAAAGATGAGCCTACATCTACTATGCTTCACTATTTTTTGGAGAATTACAAGAGTTTCTCTAAGTTTCAAGATGACAGCAAAAAGAGAATTACAAAGAATGTGTAGTGAAATAATTGTGAGATGATCCATTATAAGACTGAGCCTCTTTTTATATAAGTGGGGGTGACTTAAAGTTTTCCAATTGTAAAAATGGGAAAATACATAATTAGAAAATACAGTTTCAGATAATATTACAAAATTGAATAACAACTAATAAATGAATTGCTTGACCTTCATTCAAAAGACTATTTCCTTTTCTCCGTGGGTTACCCATTTGAAAAAGCTTGATTTAGTTTTTTTTTTTGTTGATTGCATGTTATCCATATGGAGCATGTCACACTATTAGTTGTTTTCAATATTCGACCTGATATATTCTCCTCAGTCGTTGACTTTCTTTTTCTGGTATTGACCAATGTACAGATTTAAGATCACACAACAATTACCCCTGGCTTTATCAGTCTTTCAGAATTGAATGGAGCTTCCTACTCTGAAAAGTGTGAGCTTAAGAGTGGGACGTCATAAAATCATCTCGAAATTGTTGAAGAGTCGTAAAACCTCAAATCATATCCTTTTAGAATCACATGCATATGTTTTTCTGACAAACGCAACCATGTGTCACATATTCTTAAGAGATTTGCAAGACTCGAGGAGATCTTTCCATTTTTCGAGTAGATGTGATGATGATGATGACATCATTGTCGATTCACATTAAAACCCTTTCGTATCTCGAAAATTAAATGATTTAATTTTGAAAATTAATTGTCCCTCGTGAATTTTGGCCATTAGATCTAAAAAATTATCTTTATAAATCTACGGCCCAGATTTATTTAATTCTCGAAATATATAAAGAGAAATTCCCTCCTCTCTCTTTATTTTTAGAAAATCTCAGATTCTCAAGTTTCCAAACTCTCTAACTTCTTGAACCCCACTCTTCTTCTTCTTCTTCAGTGACATTAACTAATTCTGCAAATTATAAGTCCCATTTTCGAAAAGATTCTCAACGAAATTCAAGCAATCATCTTTCTGTACTTCAATTTCAAGGTTGGCTCCTTTTTTATCTTTTTTTTTTGGCAGAAAACCTAGTTTCTTTTATATGGATTTCCATAGATTTCAGAACTGAGAATAGTTGTTGCCATTTTTTGAATTAAACACTGTTGAAACACTAGGGTAGTTGCAAACTTATTTTCAGGGAATCACTTGCTTATCCAAACTAAAGAATCATAGGGGAATTTGATGAATCAGAATGGATTTAAAGCACAAACCAAGAAAAGACCCTTTAAATCCATTTGAAAATCTAGCATAGATTCAAAATACAGCGAATCACAGACGCGAATTCGATGAATCGATTGACGAAAACCTTGAAAATCTGTTTGAAATTGCAAGATAGGAATTTAAACTGTAGATGGACTAGTCCATAAGTCAATTAGAAGATCTTGACTGAGGATTGAACATATAGATACCGGTGTACTTTTGACCCTAAATTACTCGCACATAGTGAGTATACCTACAATAATAGATAAACTAGCACACTTATCTCTAGGTCGCACTTAGGTTAGCTTATAAATCAATTTATGAATTTACCTATAGAAAATGATCACATAGGATTAAATACATCGCATTTTTTTTTTCAGATGTTTAGTAACAAAGACATTAAGGAGGGGAATACATTCTCAGGAGAGTTGTCATTCTCCGATGCGAACACTAGTTCAGTAGACCTTGAAGACTATATAAAACAAGAGCCCAAAGTAGAAATAACCGAGGCTAGGCAAAATAGTCCTTACATAGGAGATCTCCTAGAAAACCAATGCCATCAACACATTAGAGATGAACCAAAGTACTCTACTAATTGTCAATACATTGAAGAAGAGTGGTCATGTGGTGATATGAAATCCAACTGTACATGGGCAAAGATCAAGAAGCTGAAGAAACAATACATCCTCGTTCCGGAGCTAGTAATTCTTACACCAACAAAATTCAATCACCCCAATACTCTTCCTTTCAAATATGCTGCATTTACCGATGCCCTAATGTGAGCTGGAGTACCTCTTCACCCATTCATACAATTTGTGGTTGATTACTATGGAGTTATTCCTATTCAATTAATACCTAATACATATAGATATATGGGAGGGCTGTACATACTATATCATAAGCATAAACTAGGAACCCAAACTCTAGAAGAATTCACATGGTTTTACTACCTCAATTTGAATCCCTCTAATGTTAGCTTCTATTATGCGTGCAAATGGTCGGGCTTCTATGTGAAGACCATCTCTAATGTTAGGAACAATATGGGTAAGTGGAAAGATGGCCACTTCCACTTCAAAATGCTAATAATGGGTTTTTCTAGCATGCTCGTAAGTATTCACCTTATTATGCTCACATAATTAACTTTATTTATTCTAACATACTCTCTATGATTTGCAAATAACAGAGATAAGTGACCAGCCTTGAACTTTGAACAACTTCTTCGAGTTGGAAAAATCAACTCACTTCTTGAAGAAGAGTTTGACTAGAAGACCTTAGGGACAACTGAGAACCTGCTCATATCTAGCCTCTTTCCCAAAAGTGCGAGCCTTCCTACTTCTGCGAACCATCCTAGGAGCTCTCTAAGTCCAAAGAGAGAACAATCTTTGAGTTCAAAGAAATAAAAAGTACCTTCAACTCCTAGAATATTTATTTCGAAGAAAAAGAAAAGTGAAGTTTCTTCTTCAAAGAAGCAATCGATTTCGCAACCTACTCTTTTTCAACAACAATAGCTAAACCTAGTATCTCCAATAACTGCAAGTAAAATTAACTCTTCATTTTGTCTTGTGACATCTTTCATCTCACATACTAATCTTAACACTATTGTGCAAATATGAGAATTAGCAATGGTCTTTGAGCTCCTCCATCCACTTTAGGTTCTTGATCAAAATCGAAGACCCCAGAGGGCATTTCTCTAGCATCAAAGGGAAAAGAAAAGGCTGATTTTTCCAAAAAAAGAAAAGTCACCTTTGAGGACATCCCTCAAAACTCATCTCCTCTGCAGTTTGTAGAAACAATGAAGCAACTGAAGCCTCTAAATAAGCAACTTGCTTCTTCTTCTTCTGGGGCACCAGGCCAGGCTGACAAGGATGAGAAGTTACTCACACTCCTCAGTTAACTCCCTAAAAAGGCCAGCTTAAGTGCAACATTCATTGATTGTTTTACCTCGACTAAAGGTTGGGAGAGGTTTGAATTTTCCTTCCTTGACAAAGATATGGTCAAACTCATTGAGATTTGGAAGGTTGACAAGGCTATAGAAGCTGCCAACAAGGGAGGGGATGCACATGTACAATCGAAGATTTTTTTTTTAAACTAAAGATGTATAGTTAAGGAAAAATGCGGGCTTGTCTCGTTTATTTTTGCAACACTTTGCTCGCATATTGATATAAGCTTTAATTTATGAAGTTTCTCTTGCCGAATTTTTATTCCTGTAAAATAATTAAAACACATCGCATAATGATATAAAGACGCATAATTTAACCAAATAGTCAATCCTAAGTGACTAATAGGTATGCTATTGCGATTCGAATCCAGCTAACGTAAAACGAATTTTAAGCGTTAAGATATATTATGTCACTTAAGAAAAACAATAAGTATAAGTGATGCAAACTTAATATTGTTTCTTAAAAGTTCTATAGCAAAATAGAATATAGCGATATATCAAATCGAACAATGAATATTTTGCTTAGTTACTTTGTTGTTCAAGGAGGGATATCGCGTAATACGACATGCTAAAGTATGAAGCGAGGAGAAAATCCTAAGATTTTAAGAAATTTTTGAAATTTAGTGATCTAAAGTTCTGACCCCTCTAATTGAATGCTTGCATAGTCTCTTAGAAAGCAAGTAGGATATAACGATCTTATCCCACTGCCCCTCGAGTTTTATGGTGTTCAGAGACGGCCATAAAACTCTAGGAGATGAAACAATATAAGGAAATAACATGATGATAAAATCAAAGAAATAATATTTTTATTGATGAATTCGGACAATGAGTAACAAGATGCCCCCCAAGCTTTTGAAGCTATATGAAGATATACAAGAAGATTTACTGATAATAACGACGAAGTTGCTTTGCATTTCAAGTGTACTCGATCTTATATGTAATAGGTCGAATGATGACATCAACAACATATAGTCCTTACTAAGAAAATCCAAATACACCAGCATTGTACTCTTTAGTGTTAGGGAGAATTTGTCGAAGAACAAGATCACCAACTTCAAATTATCTATTTTTGACTTTAGAATAATAATATTGAGTTATGTGGTGTCGGTATGATGCAATCTGTAAATGAGACTGCTTTCGCCTTTCTTCTAGAAGATCGAGCTCAATTCTCATCAAAATATAGTTTTAATCTTGCTCATAAGTAGATTACCGAAGGGAGCTCGTACCAATTTCAACCGGCACCATTGCTTCATATCTGTAAGCTAAAGAAAATGAAATTTCTCCAATAGTGGTTTGTTAAGTGGTGCGATAAGCCTATAATATTTAAGGAATTATCTCTAGCCAAGCTCCTTGTGTTTTTCTAGCTTTATCTTCAAGTTCTATTTAAGTACCTTGTTTATAGCTTCGACCTAACCATTGGCTAGTGGATGAACTATGGTGGAGAAGCTTTTCTTGATTCTTAAGTTATTACAGAAGTTGTGAAATTCATCGCAGTCGAATTACTTACCATCATCGGAAATTATCATGTGTGGTACATCATAATAACAGATTATAGGATTGTAAATGAAATCTACCATTTTCTTCACAGAAATAGTACTTAAAGCTTCAATTTTTGTCCACTTGGCGAAATAATTGATTGCGACCGCTATATACTTCAACCTACCTCAATTAATGGAAGCATTCCAATAATATTAATTTTCCATACTGCGAATGGCCATGGACTAGTCAATAAAGTTAGAGGAACATATGGCTTTCTAGGAATGGTTACAAATCGTAGATAGCTATCGCATCTTATGGAAAATTCTATTGTATCCTTCTTCATAGTTGGTCAAAAATACCCTTGTCTGAAAGCTTTGTTCACAAGTGCCTACTCCTTAGAATGATTTTTATATATTCCCTCATCAATTTTCTTCATAATGTAGTGTGCTTTTTCTTCGTCAACACATAACAATAATGGCGAGGTAAAACTTCTTCGATAAAGCTTCCCATTATAGATGATATAGTGAGCGGCCTTCATTTAAAGTCGCTTTGTATCATCTTTATTCTCGTCTCATAGATACTTCATTATAAGATCCATCTATGAAGATTTCTAGTCAACTGGCATGGTTAGTTGGGAGCTCTACTTCGATACTTGGCTTTGCGAGGAATTTGATAGGAACCACCTTTAACAATTCCACATCTTTCGTCGAGGTGAGCTTGGCTAGACTATCTGCTTGAGTGTTCTTAATACGAGGAAGAAGTTGAATGTTGTAAGTGGTAAATATTGAGAATAGTCTTTGCACTTCTTGTAAATAAGCCACCATTCTTCCTCCTTTGGTTTGGTAATCGCCGATCATTTAATAATGACCAACTGAGAGTCAATGTATACCTCGATTATCTCGACCTTTATTTCTTGTGCAAGCTTGATCCCAGCTATCAATGCCTCATATTCTACCTTATTATTCGATGCTGGAAATCTGAAGTGATGTGCATAATGAATATTATATCCTTCTGGACTTATTAGCATCAAACCTGCACTAGCTCTATTCTCATCTGACGATCTATCGACATAGAGTTTTCATAATTCTCATAAATCTATAATAGGTTTTTCGATTACTTCTGTGGGAAGATTGATATCATAAATGAATTCTGTAATAAAATCTACGAGAGGTTGACATTTAATCGCAGTTCGAGAAAATTAATATCGAATTGACTCAGCTCAATAGCCCAATTAAATAGTCGTCTTGAAGCCTCAGGCTTTCACAAAACCCAATTGAAAGTTTGTGAAAATTTCGATGGAGTGCACATAAAAATAAGGTTAAATCTTCCTAGATATGATGATAAGTGCTAGTGCCAACTTCTCAATCTCTGGATATCTTGTTTCAGTATTGAGTGATCTTTTACTTACATAATATATAGGTCACTATATATTCTTTTCTTCTCAAATCAGTGCAACACTCATCACATATTTGGAAACAACGAGGTAGAAGTATAACTTTTCCTCTGGCTTTGGCTTTGATAAGAGGAGAGGAGAACCCAAGTATTTCTTCAACTCTTGGAACGCCTGCTCGTACTTCTCCGTCCACTCAAATTTTTTTGATCCTTTGAACACCTTGAAGAATGGTTTGCATTTGTTAGTTGATCTTGATACGAATCAGCTCAGTGTGACCACTCTTCTTGCCAAACTCTACATATCCTTGGATTTGCAAGATGATTGCGTGTCAATTAGTGCTTGTATCTTATGATGGGTAGTTTCAATATCCTGCTGATTGACCATGAACCCTAGGAACTTTCCAAATCCTACTCCAAATGCATATTTTTGGGGGTCAGCTTCATTTTATACTTTCGAAGAATCTTGAATATTTCATCAAGGTGCTTGACGTGATTATTTAGGTTTCTTCAATTCTACTAACATGTTATGAACTTATACCTCTATTATCTTACCAATCTATTTTGTAAACATCATATTGACGAGATGCTGATAAGTTGCTCCTACATTGATGAGTCCAAATGACATTTTCTTATAATAGTACAATCTTCGATTAGTGATGAACGAGGTATGCTCCCTATCTAGCTCGTACATAGGGATTTGATTATATCCAGAATACGTGTCCATAAAACTTAGTAATTCATGCCCTGACATTAAATTTGCAAGCTGTTTGATTCTTGAAAAGGAAAAACTATCATTCAGGCATACTTTGTTGAGATCGGTGAAATCAATACAAGTTTTCCACTTTCTGTTAGGTTTTTTCATCAAAACTGGGTTTGCAAGCCAATTCAGGTAAAAAGACTCCCTAATGAATCCAATCTCGACTAGTTTCTTTACCTTTTCTTTCAATGTGACATAGTATTCTGGATCCATTGGCCTTTTTTTCTATCACACAGTCTTCTTTGTTATATCAATATTGAGGTACTGGCACATGACACTTGGATCAATCCCCATCATATCTGAATGCTGCCATGCGAAGACATCCAAGTTTGACTTTAAAAAAGTGATCAATGTAACTCACACGGGTTTTTGAATCTTCACTCTGATTTTTAATACCTTCGAGGACCCTTTGATAGACAAATCTTCCAAGTCTTCTATAGGTCTAATCTTGACCTCTCCATCAATCTCTCAAGGATCGAGGTCTTCGATTGATATTTCACTTTACGCTTCTCCTTGTAGCTGGACCATCATTGTACAAGGTGTTTTCTTTTTCGTTGCGAGCTTAAAAAAATTGTTATAGCAAGACCGTGCATCATATTGGTTACCTTGCACTTTGCCTACTCTATATTGGGTTAGGAACTTCATAGTGAGATGATAAATTGAAGTAACAACTCGAAGTTCCCTCAATGTTGTTCTTTCTAGTTTGCCATTGAATGTAGAGAGGCAATCTACTACTAAAAATTAAGTCATTATGTTCGAAACTCTGGGATAAGTTCCAATATTCATCATAAGCTCAATTATGCCCCTCGACATTATGCCATCACCAAAAAATCCATTAAATGGAGTGACGGCGGGTTTTAAATTGCTATCACTCAACCCCATCTTTTTGAAGGCATCGTAGTATAAGATGCAACGGCAATCCCATTATCAACTAACACTCGCCATAATTGCATGCTTCCACAGTTGATTTTTATAACGAGTGCATTGTTATGTGGGTAATAGACCTCTCTTATGTCCTGCTCTATGAAAGTGATACCCATGTCTAATACCCGTTGAAGCTTCTATGATCATTGTTCAAGATGTATAACATTAGTCAATGGCTATTATTGAGTTTTTTATGCATACCTTTCTTGTGCCCTCTTCAAGTCTCTACCAACATGTGGTCTTCCAAAGATAGTTCTACTTTGCATTGAATTTCGGGAAGTCATTGTTGGTTTTATTCTCTTCTTTCATTATTCTGTCTAGTATATTATCGCAATTACCCTTCTCTAATTAATCTTTCGATTTCATCTTTCAAGGTATAACAATTATTGGTGTCATGTCCAATGTCATTATGATATTGGCAGAACTTGTTAGGATCATGTCTCGTTATATCTCATTTTATTGGCTCTGCTTGATGATATCACTCCTGTTGATTCGTTACTGCATAAATATGATTTATTGGTGCACTCAGCTCGGTATAGTTCTTGAATCATATGAAAGCCCTTAGAATCTCTTGCTTCTTTGGTTTAGGCCGCTTTTCAGCCAATTCCTCATTCTTTTTTGTTTTTTGACTTCTTGTTATTATTACCGTTAGTTGTAGTCACATCTTTGGCTGAGTCTTTTCCTCCTTCCTTCTTTGTCTTATGAAGATTCTCATGTGAACACTCTATCCTTAGATGCCGACCAAGTCTCTAATAGAAGTCTTCAAGAGTTCTACATTCTCGCTCTAACAATTCCTCCTAGAGTTTAGTCTCTAGTCATATCCCAACCATCATTAGAGTTAGGACTCTCCCTTCAGGCGGGTTATTGACTTTCTCCAACTTTGAGATAAAGTGATTGAGGTAAGAATGCAGAGTCTCTTCTGGACCTTATCAAATAGTACACAGACTGATAAGTGGGATAGTAAAGTTCTTCGCAGTTTGAAATTATCTTAAGAATGCAATCTGAAGTTGCTGCTAGAATGAGATCGAACCAGGCTTAAGTCTTTGAAACCACTTCTTCGTTGTACCTGTGAGAGTTATTGTAAAGCACTTGCAATGTGTGAGGTCATCGACTCGATGGAGCTCTATCAGGATGCTAAAGCGATCCATATGGTCCTACAAATCGGTTTTCCCATCAAAAGTGTTTATGGTGGGAAGTTTGAATCCTGTAGGTAATACAGCAGCTCGAACCTCCTCATTGAATAGTGATTGACTATCTATCAGCGAGCTCATCGTCCTAGCTAGCAAGTGCATCTAATGTGATCCTCAAATTATAAATATCGATGTTTAGAGGAAAGGCATTATCTCTTATTGGTGGCAAGGGTGGTCTTTAGTCGTTGCTATCATGACGTAAGGTAGATTCGACTGAAATAGTTCGATGAGATTGACTTCTGTTGTTATGATACGATATGGATCGTTCATGATTGCATCATTGTTCTAAATATTGTCTCAAGTCTGTAGGATTTTGCCTTAGCTCCTTACTAATCCTTTCGAAGACACTTCTCGGTTGATGATTTTATTCGTTGCTCAGACAATCACAATTGACAGTAGCTTTCTGAGAAGGTTGTCCACGATCACGATCTGTACTTAAACTCTCGGTACCAGATTCCTGTGGCAAGTCTGCGATCTTGCCTTTTCCCTTGGATGTGCGAACTACATAATGCTCCTGCTGGGTTTTGGGCTAATCACGATTTCTTGTCTCTTGGATCTGAATTCTTCTCTCAGGTTATTAAGTAAGACGATCTTTGGGATATTCATACTGCGGTGGTGTCACCATCTGTCCTTCAGTACGTCGCTATAGAGAATCATTAATCTGATTGTTGATTTACTGAAGGTTTGCCAAAACATCCTCCATGCGATCTTGTCTCTAGATAGTGTTATTTGGTGCGATCATGGCAGGTTGATCTTGAGCAAGATCGACCTGTGTAGTAGCGGCACTCTGAGGTTGATTTTGGCTGAGTCTAGTGTTTTTAGTGGTATTTCTAGTATTTTCCATTATTGAAGAAGTGAAATTAACAAATTCTTTGCTAGAATAGCCCTCCTTCTAGTGCTAATTATTAGCAGAGGTTTTTTTAATAATAAATTTAGGAAATTACAAGATGTGACTTGTATATGAAAAAGAATGATAAAGCGAAGCAAATAAGGAGACAATAATTTTATAGTAATTCAATCCCGAAAAAGATAAGTCTACGTCTACTGTTCTTCACTATTTTTTTAGAGAATTACAAGATTTTCTTTAAGTCTCAAGACGAGAGTAAAAAAAGAATTATAAGGAATGTGTAGTGAAGTGATTGTAAGATGACTGTGAGATGATCTATTATAAGATTGAGTCCTATTTTATATAGATAAAGGTGGCTTAATGTTTCCCAATCGTAAAAACGGAAAAGTATATAATCAGAAAATATAGTTTCAGATATTATTACAAAATCGGGTAACAACTAATAAATGAATTGCCTGATTTTCATTCAGAAGCCTATTTCCTTTTCTCCGTGGGTTACCCATTTGAAGAAGCTTAATCTAATTTCCATTTTTGCTAATCGTATATTATTCATATAAAGCATATCACATTATTAGTTGTTTCCAATATTCGACTTAGCGTATTCTCCTCAGTCGTTAACTTTCTTTTTCTAGTGTTGGCCAGTATACAGATTTAAGATCGCACAATAGAAGATGTTTTTAAAAGAACTGAAGTTTATCAATTTAAAATTTTGTATCTATAGAGTTGGATACATTTACAGGCATTCAAAATCTCATTGAGAATTGTTGTTGAACGTATTTCGCTTATTTTCATTTTTTTCCTAATACCTTTTTTTAGCAACTTAAATCATTGCATGGTTTATAACCATGTATTTATAACTAAACTTTATATGATTTACCTACATTTTTTTAGGAGTGGAGGGGGTGGGCTTATTATTTGGTTAAAGAAATCATTTTCTTCTATAGAAATCTATTGTGGTAGAAAAATTCGTTTTCCTAATAGCATGTTTGATTTTCGAAAAAAAAAATGGCACATATATTTCTGTATATCTAAGCATAATTAGTTTCAAAGTATTTGCACATTCTATATATTAAATAATGATGATATAGTTTCAAATTAAAAATGATGTAAAGTGACATCAAATTGCCGATTATTTGGATATTAATTAAGAAAAAAAATCGAACACGTAAATTGAATTTTGCGTAGGATATACATATAAACTTTGAACAATGTGATCATATGGACCTATTGTACTGTCTTTAAGGAATTAAACATCTAATTGTGCAAAATATAA
This sequence comes from Parasponia andersonii, assembly GCA_002914805.1. Lineage (NCBI taxonomy): Eukaryota > Viridiplantae > Streptophyta > Magnoliopsida > Rosales > Cannabaceae > Trema > Trema andersonii. Next base: position 527,612 of record JXTB01000186.1, on the reverse strand, counting down.
GATCATGCACTAAATTCAACGCAGGAACTTTCACTGATATTACTGCTCATAACTAAGTTCATTATTTAATTAGTTATACGAACTTAATTTTTTTTGTTGTTGAGATCATCGTCGTTTAAACTACGTACATTCATTATTTTAATTACAAATTTACCTATGATGAAGAATTCATAATTTTAATTACAAATTTACTTATGATGGTGATTACCAAAAAAGACAATTATATAATTAAATACGCATATTAATTTATAAAGAATCCTCCAGTAGCACCCAAAACAGTAAAAGCTATTAAATTTCTTGTACCCTAGAAGAAAGTTATCTTTTTTTTCTTCAAAATTGCCCCAGAAAAATTAACAAAATAGAGCAGCAGCACATGATAAAGAATAAAGATACAAAGTAATGATTAATTTGTAATTAAAACTTTTTCAAGAGTATCGATCCCTAATTACCAAGAGCATCAAAATTTAAGTATAACTCTTCGTTTTTTTTTCTTAGATAATCGTTGATTTAGAAATCCTGCTTGGAACTTTCTTGAATTATATTAATGAAAAAAATATCATCTGACCAATGTATTACGAAAAAAAGAAAAAAGAAAAAAGAGAAAAGGTAGATTATTAGGGCAGATAAACAACTAAGGATGAGGTATTTTTAACGTAAAAAGAGTGAATATAATTAAAGATGAGTATTTCTGGAAAAAAAAAGAATGTACAAAGAGAGAAACAAAATCAAAAAATATTTTTTGTGATATCAAAAGAAGTTGAATATACATCAAATTCTTGATGGATATAGAGCTTCCTTTTTTATTGAGGTCAAATTATAGTGTCCTTCTTACTTATAGAACTTCCTTTTTTAAAAAAAAAATTATAGTGTCCTAATTCATGAGAAACTGATAAATATACATGGCAACCTACTTTTTTTATTTTATCCTATTTTTATTTATACTTATAATAGGATAACTTTATTGTCACACTATTTGTTTTCAAAAAGAGCTACAAATAAAGATGTAAATCATTACAAATTACTATCGGTGGAAATCGATAAAGTACATATTTTCCGTTGTAGAGAGTTTATCAATCAATTGGTACGTTAAAGATAATTATCTTTGTTTTTAGCTTATGATTGATTTCACAATATAGTCCTCGCCTTTAGAGTATACAATGTCCTCAGCCCGCACGTCACGAGGACAAAAATGTAAAAAAAAAATGCCATTAAAAAACAAAAAAAATATTGTTTTTTGAACAATAAAAGCTGAGTGCTTGAACAGTAATTTAGATATATATATAATAACGTGGTTCTTAATTTTCTTCTTTTCTGTAAAACCATTAATGTCTTTTAATCTGTCTAAACTATATATTTAGTGTCATTGGCTTTTTCATTGGTTATTTTAATTTTTCAGACTTTCAATGGTGTGGAGGCGCAATGGAATAAAATTAAAGATGACTATCGTTAGATAATATCGACTTCATTAAAGTTTGATTCATTTTGCTCCTTTCCAAATTTTTCCAATTTTTTTTTTTTTAATTAAAGTTGGGTTGGTGCGTTCTTGCCATGCGTAGAAAGGGTCAATGCTTATGAAAATGCGATAAATGTTCTTGCAATTGAAAATGAAGGAAGAAGTTAAAAAGAACAAACGTAGTAAAATTTTGATAATTGATCAGAGGTAAAATTTTGGTTGACTAGTGGTGTTTACGGAATATGAAATGAAAATGAGACAGGTGATTTTAGTTCGATAATAGTCAATATGTTTCCGCCAAATAGTAGAACCCGCAACTGAATAGAACCCGTAACTAAATGCTGATTAGTGATTAGAATTTAAGATCATGGTTGGAATGAAAAGGCCTCTAACGTTAAACTTGTTATCATTAGATGCTTCACGATTATATGGTACTAATTTGATCATAGGTATAACAAAATATTTCTATGTTATGATCTTTAGTACGGTCGCTCCCCATAATAGTTGCCCGGTGGATCATAGTTGCAGGTAATGAAGGTACCCTTGTTATTGTTGCACCGAACCATAGCGCACCCTAGACGAACCGAGTTACGCCACACCACCTGAGTGTAATGCCCGCAAACCTTACCGCCGGCACAGCTGTTCGACTTGTAATCGTAGTCGATTTTCTCATCTACCCAATACTTCACAGCCTCGATACCAGGGACGTCTTCAGCGCTGCTCCATGCAAGATTCTCGCCATAAGGCCCTTCGGAGTGCACCAGTTCGCAATCGTCAATGTGTTGGTTCGCGTAGTGCTCTGCGTAGGACACCAACCTGTCATCCCACGTCAGCTCGCCGATTCCAACCTCGGCACGAGCGGAGTTGTGGGCATTGAGGTAGTCTTGTGGGGCGTCTTGGGCGCTAGAGGTTTGGGAAATGGCTAAGCCTACAATGCATGTGAATAGTAGAACGACTACTAGTGAAAACCTACATTGTCCTGACCTCATTTTTGGTTATGTTATATATTGCTAGGTTAACAAAACTCGACGGCTTAGGATTTTGTGGGTTGTTGATGGGAGAATGGGAGATATGAGATGTGAGTGTATAGTTCAGGGGGTCTTTATATAGAGTGACGGAGTGAAATTTTATTTGCTTTTGAATTGGTAGAGAACGCTCAGTTTAGGACATTAACTATTTAAATTAAGTTAAGCAATTATTGCTGTCATATTCATATGAAACCAAAAATCTGATATATAACCGTATTTTGAATGTTTAATTGGGTGCAGGGAGCGGTCCTATAATTGGCTATTGCCCGTTGGCACCACCTAAGGAGCATAAAGAAAGCCAACATTTTACTTTTGTCTTTTTCTTTTTCTTTTTTATTTTTTAAAAATGAAAGTCCAACAGTATATAAAAACAGTAGTAAAATTAATATACAATCGTTTGCATTAATGAAATACATTGATCACATTTCTTCTTAGTGATTAGGTCATAAATACCATGTAATTTGTTGGGATTCTCTAGCTATGCAAAGATGTATGCAAAAGCTAGGATATTATATAAAAGCCAGAAAATTAATTTGAAATATATGCAAGTCGAGATTGAAATTTCCTTCTTACTTTATCACTTCCTAAAAATATATTTTAAACGATGCATTTAGAATTACAACACCATGAGTGTTAATAAGGAAATAATAGAATATATAAACTCTACAAGCAAAAATTATTTAAAATAATATCATAAATCTAAAACCCTAGGTACAAATGAATGGAAGCATATAGACTTACCTTCATAAATAAATGAATACTAAAAAATGACATCGTGAACAGTGAAGACATTGAGACATTTAGCTACATATATGGATTGTATTCCATAAGGAGATCATCTAGAGGAAACTAGAGGGTGTGCGTAGGAAACTATTGGCGAATGAAACTAAAACTAACATGGGGTGTGCAAAGAGACGGCCTAGCTACTTTTAGGAATATAGAGGGTACAAAATACTAATAAATTTCTTTTTAAATTTTTACTTAGGCTAATTTAGTTTAAGGGTGCATTTATGACCAAAATTCATGTACAAACATAACTATGTGTCTTTTAGAAAGCTTTAATCCAAAAATAACCCTACCTAAGACTACATTAAAAAGAAGACATATTTTCTATCACTAGGTGTATGATGGCAATAAGGAAGGAAGGGGAAAAAAAAAGAAAAAGAAAAAGAAAAAGAAAAAGAAAGAAAGAAAAAGGCTTAGCTACATGGCACATAATTGTACCTTAAAATATTTTGTTTATTTTATCTAGCCACCCATTGACATCAAATATTGATTACTGCGCACCTTAAAAATATTTCCTTGTTGGGAAGTATAATTGGATCATACTTTAACTTTAAGTACTTATAGATGGCTTTTGAGAATCCAAGACTTTTGCCTTGCCTAGATTCGTTACCTTTTCTTTTTTGGTATATATAATCAAGTCTGTGATTTTTCTTTCGGAGTGCAATCATAATGATTAATATTCTAACTTTAATTGGAAGATATGTTAGTTAACAACTGGATCATGTGGACGTAATTAGTTGCAGGTGCATAAGCATGATTTGATGTTCAACATTTGACGTAATATATAATTATTTATTCATAATCATTTATTCACGTTGTCTCTTTACATATTTTTTGCTTGGACACTCTGAACTAGTAACATATGAGATATGAAGCATATATACTTAACGTTATATATCTATAATCGTCCAGCGCAAAGGATCATTTGCTTCTATATATGAATGCTCGATTATTTCATCTATAATTCACATAACTAATTAATAATCATAGAGGTTTTTCATATATGAATTTATTTTGTGTCCTATTTAATCAATAAGTCACGTAACTACGTGCGGGCAAGCAACGTAAGATAGATAGAGAGAATTATATATATATATATATATATATTAGAAGTTTTTCCCAAGAGAAACTCTAAAAAAAGTGACATATGCCACTAATTGCGGCGGGTAGTACTCACCGCATGGCTGTGCACAGATATTTCAAAAAAGAGTAAATACATTTTATTTGTGTCGTCGCCCAACAGAAATACATGTAAAGATTTATAGTTATTTTTCTTATTAGCTGAGACTACTCTGGTTTTATATTAATCAACGACTTGTCATGCCAAAAAAATTTAAAAAGAAAAGAAAACTCTCTTTCTCTCCTTTTTTTTCTTCTTTCCTTTTTTTGGGATAGAGACCATAGGCCACAGTGAATAGTAACAGATCATGTGTTTACTGATTTTCCGAAAGTATATACTTTTAATTTTGAATTTTCGGTTCCGTCTTTAGTGCGAAACGTGATTTTCGGGGAAGTGAGTCAAGTGACTACAAAAAATTGATCATAAACTTAGTGGTGTGTACTGCTCTGAAGCGATATTAACGTCCACTAAATTTCTAGGTACAGTGTCTCATAGTTCATACTCTCCATTTGGGCACATAAAATTAATCGTATGAATAATACTGGTGATACAAAAAATCATGCATGTGACAAATATTTTTAATCCATCATGTATTTGTTCATTCTATTTGGGGGAAAAAAATGCGAGTAGGTAAAAGGTATGCAACATATTATTGAAGAAAATACCACATTTGTGTTAGCATTACTCTAAACGTATATATCAGTACTATTTTATGCAACTAATTAAACAATATGATCCGTTATTTGCGTTTAAAATGCATGGCTCGAGACATTTTTACATTTTTTTATTCGAAAGAATAATTATTTAAGGAATTCAGGTTGGAATTTCAACCTAAATTACGGTACGTAGTAATACTAATGCATGTATTGATTATTAGATATGCTAGATTTAAAATTGAATTAAGAAATGTAACAGTTTCCTAGCTTCCCAACGATTAACGGAGATGATAAAAGCAATTGTTTTCAACAACTGATTGAGCAGGACACTCGTTTGTTCCCCCGTAATGATAAAATATGCTTTGATCAATTTAAAGTCAACAAGTCAATTTTTTTTTTTTTTTTATGGCTTATTTTGATCCATTTACAGAGTCAACAAGTCATTTCTTTTAATTGCGCAATTTTGGTAAATATTGAAGCTCTATTCACACCTTTTGCAAACATCTACGGTTCAATTTCTGAAGTCCAAACTGAAATAACGGCAATAAGTGTTGAAAATAAACTTGTTTAAGCCCATCAATATGAGGCCCAATAAGTTAGAGTTAGCCCAAGTGCAAAACTCACAAAAGAAAAAGCCCAAGTCNATTTTTATATTTTTTAATATTTAAAAATATGCATGATAAATTTTTATTGACCAAATTGATATTTACGTAAATGATTTAATTATGAAGTGTATGAAAAAACGTAAATCATTAATATTTTTTCTCTTTCTAAATTTTTAATATAAAACATATGTATGATAAATTTTTATTGGCCAAATTGATACCTATATATAGCTAAAAAAATACTGAATTTGTGCTATATATATATAAATATATATGTATACGTGTTTATTTGTTTGTTTTTTATTTTTTATATTTTATTTGAAGAGACATATTTGTATCACTGTGTTTTTTTTAAATAAAAAAATGGGGTTTAATTAATGATCCATACTTGTTACAAATTAAAAGAAAATATCTAATACTATCCAATCTTCGCCCTATCCAATTAGAAATAATAGGTTTTTACGCATACTCATGGTGTGACTCGAACCTAAAACCAAGATTCTAAGTAGTAAGTGGTCTTACAACTTGAGCCAACCCACTTCGTCATTATATGTTTAAGCAAACAGTAAATTAACATATTCCTTAAAAAGAAAGAGTAAATTAGCGCATTTTCTGGCCTATGGTCCATCTAGATAAATATAAATATATATATATATTTTCTTTTGGGGCTAAACGTTAATCACGGAAAAGTGAACCGAAAATTTATCATAAACTTAGTGGTACACATGTGGTAAAACTCAGAAAAGAAACAGATATTAGTTGTTACTGCTTGGAAAAACTTGAAAAGCATCACTTACTTTCTATGGTCATTTCATGCTCTCCATTTACGGCGCCAGACATGTATCACATGGGTAAAGATAGGGGAATTAAGCAATATTTATTATATATTCCGCTTTATAGGTAGTACATGCAACTAAAGCACAATGTCTACATTAATTAAAATGCATGGCAAGACTTTTTCTCTAAAAAAAAATGTTCTCAAAGGAAGATTTCAGGACTTCAAATCGTAATTTCAGCTTAAATTACGGCAATTAAATAATAATAACGTATGTATCAGTACTTATGTGTATAGCTTTTCTTTTTTTTTTAATTTTTTTTCTTCGAGTAGTAGCAAAATTTGAAGGTGGAACTTTGCGCACATACAAAGAATATAAATAAACGTTAAGCTTAGTTTGAAATTTGGGTTTTTAGAGGGAAAAAAAATTTCAAAAGATTCTATTTTCTTTTGTTTGGATTGAAATAAAAAAAAAGATAAAAAATATTTTCAAGAAAAATAAAAATTTAATTTGATGTTATTTTTTAGTATATAGAATGTAAACACATTAATTAGTAAAAATAAAAGTATGAAAATAAAATTTTATAAATTTTTTAAAAAATTATTTTCTTCTTTTTTTTTCAATGATTTTTTTTCTTGTAATTTTTTAATTTTTCCTTCAAAATTCGGTTCCAAATAGAGCTAAAGATTGATAGTGTCACGACCCAAAACCCGGGCTAGTGGCAGAAGGAGAATTTCACAAAGGTGAGAAATTCCTTAATTTATTTGAAAAGTGTCAAAAGTTCTAGTTTTTATAAAAACAGTCCATTTAAATAAAATTTTCGGAATTCCATCTCGTGAACCACTCCCACAGTTCGTATACACCACCAAACTTAAATTGAACAATTACTTGAAAACATAAAATTTATTAAAAAGAAACCAAACCCCGCATC